>JAPUBX010003149.1:0-10953 GCA_028672205.1 Proteocephalus fallax
GCAAACAATGGCTCGTTTTTTTCATTCCACGGGGATTAGTTGGTTTGGTTAGAAGTGTAACGAGAACTGCAAACCACTAAACATATTTATGACATACGCGTCTAAAACGTATTACGAACGAGAACTCAAACCAAAGTATAATCAAGATTGTTCTCTTGATTTAATAATCCGATGGCACAACGTTAAGTCGGCGATCGCGCGTTCGTGGGCGGAAATCGGTTCGTGTGTGTTGAAACAAAAGGGGGCATTTAAGGTTACTACAAGGCCATGGGCAAACAGGCATTGGAACATTTTAATTCATGTTGCATCACCAACTGAAGTTGTGGGTTTTGTGGGCGGTCAAGTAGCATAAGAAAATGTGGTCCAAGGTCCATCATGGCTTAGGGTTGTTTCGAAAATGCTGCCTAAACTTGACGCCCGACTCACACCTTAGTCGCTATGTAGCTTCACGTGGCATCGGCCAAATCCCTAAACATCGACCAAGAGAAAAGGTAATCCAGATACTTGACGACTTTCAGGGTTTCAATGTTAAACTTTGGCAAGACAAGTGTCATTTTCAATTGAGCCCCCAAAAGCCACGATGTATCGATTGGCGACAACATTTATGGCAGCCTCCTTACGACTTTGCGAATATTCGGGAGCGCTTTTACAGCTAGACATCAAAAATGGATTGAACGGAATTGCCCGAGACATTTGAAACGTACTGAACGCTCGATTCATAAATATATATCGACATGGACTCTTGCAGCATTTTCCTGGCGTATTTGGGAGTCAAATAATTGTAAGATCTTTTATCTACGGTGTGTTAATATCTCAGACTAATACTAAAACGGTGTCTCCAAACCAAGAACGTTTTGCATCTGTCACATAAACGACACATTGGACGAGCATTAAAATTAATTATTCAGTAGAATGTATTTATTAAAACCCATATCAACCAAGTTGTGCCCTATTCCTTGGTGCTCTGAACGATTGCTTTATCTTCAAATCCGCTGACCATTCAGCGGTACCTCTCGTAAAATCCCTTAATCCCAGCGCTTTGCAACCCGATCACGAATCCTCTATCTCCCAAATGTTTGCTGGCTTCAAGAGCTCCACAGCTGCTGGTCCTGACAGGGTTCTTCCCGCGATCCTTAAAATCTGTCACTGCGAGATTTATCCGTTTGTCGTCTCGCTCCAAAATCATTCGTTAGGAGAATGCTCCTTTCCTTCGGATTGGAGAGATGCCGCTGCAACACCCATTCCGAAATCGACCAATGGTTCCGCCGGAAAGAGAGGCAGCATAACAAGTATGAAAAATATGAAAATTGTCTTTTGGTTCCTGTTTCACTTGCTCTGGTGAAACTAAAAATCGGGACAAATAAGGAATGACCGAATTGCGATATGCTGCCGTTCTTGTGGGTATTGAACGCTCTAGTCTACGCATTGGTCGAAGAGATTTACATTCAGATAAACTGGAATAGAGGGAATGGGAGGGGTCACTTAAAATACGATTAGTGAACAATTATTGAAGTTGCGTTGAACGATGATTTCTTGAATGGAGAGAAAAAGCAGACCACAAGAAAACGAGATTATTTTAAAAAATCTATTAAGGGTTAAAAAATCAGAACAAAGACACCAAATACCGAACTCTTCCCATAGTTTGTCTTAATGACCGTGACGTTGGGTGTGTAGGCCTGGAAGTCTGGACGTCCAATTTGCGATCAACACCCCTCCAGTGCTAAATCAATCACATCGCTTTCGGCGACACTATTGCAACTATGGTGGAATTACTTCGGACGTCGCATTATTTCGAGAAACGTTCAAGAATATGATGAACGTTATTATGGATAACTGTATTTGATGCTCTGTGAAAGTGGCTGCAAATCCCTGCAATCGTGTCACAAGATAAAAGTCATGGTAATCAAGAAATTTGTATAATTTCTTTTAAGGAAACTTTCAGGTTTTCGTTATTGAGATTCAATATATTTTTTTCTAGGAAACTTCCGCGACCAATGTCTCATTTACCTTCGAATTTACAATATCAATTTTCGACAACGTGCTCACAATAAATTCCGCCGACATTTTTGGAACAGGTTATAAATGGTCTTACTTCACTGGTCCAAGATATCATGGCACTGACACCTTCGTGTAGAGCAAACTATAATATTGAAAAAAATGTAGCTTACATTTACTGAATAAACGTTAATTTCAGTTTTCTTCTTTCGTTTTTCTCGGTGGTTATCCTTATTTGTAATCATTTTCGAAAGTGAACCTGAACATATATATTTATGTTGCAATATCTGCTGTCGTTTTGCAGAAGAAGCTGTGGTCCAAGACTAGTCATGGCTAAGGGTAGCTCCGGGTAGCATTCGGTATTGGCTTGACGCCCGACTCACACCTTTGTCTCGGTGTGGCTTCACGTTGTGGCAGAAAATCCGCGGTACACCGCTTGACAGGCCACAAAAACAAGTCTTCACCTTTTAGATATTGACCCGAAATTGTTGTCTCCGAAAATGGGAACTCTGAATTGGCTCTGATTGCCCGAGGTTCAAACTCGGGCGGACCTCGTTCGAATAATATCCATCATGCCTTTCACGCCCGAAGCTCCCGGTGTCTTAATGACAAATTCAAACACAATTGGCATTGAATTGCGCTACTGCGGTCTGAGAACTGGTGATAAAGGGTGAAACCGTCTTGTCGACTTCCAATTTACACACCTCCGAGTCTTTGTCTGCATTGTGGAACTCCGACTCAAAAATGCGGACCCGTTTTAACTCGATGGAGGAATCCGAAGATGCACAATTACTGAAGGTCTAATCACCAACTTACCCAGGGGAACCGCGAAACGAATATCTGAGTCTGTCAGGGTAAGGTTTCGCAGGTGCAGCAAATTGTAATGCGACGTCTTTGTAGGGGGGAGTGTCTTGCGAAATGACTATAACGGCCCTCAAGTAACCCAACCGCAGTGGTGTTGGGTTCAGATACGCACATTTACCCTAATAATCAGCATTTATTGCTCACTGGCGGGTTGAATTGCCGTTCAGTAGTCGAACATGCGCTTTCGAGTCTAATCTTGGCGACCCGAATTGGAACGCCCTGGCGATGCGAATACGGAATCACTTTCTTCGGTGAGCGGGTCTTGGCTGACGGTAGTTAAAGCCTCAGCTTCGACAGGCGTTCGGCGATCACGGCAAAAAACCCGATGTGGCACGGTTCGGTGTACCGGAAAAAGAAGTTTCAACCAAAATATTGGCAACAACACCAACGTAAGAGAGAAACCGACACCCAACACAACGCACAACGACAGTAGATAATGTATCAAAAATGTCAATAAATCATTGCAGATGCCTGTTTGCTTACAAAAACAGAAGTGGAAAAAAAACGGAATTATTGCCAAAGACACCAACGTAAGAGCGAAACTGAAAAAGCGGGCTACGATTGGCTTCCAACATGACATTTTATTTTCGCCCACTCGAACTCGTTTCTGTCGCCTGTTAAGGTGAACCCGCGAAGTATAATTTGGCGCCGTTAAAATAGGGATATCTTAAAGGTGTAAAGTGATCTACCGGGGATTTTCTACCTCAGCATGAAGCTACATAGAAACAAAGGTGTGAGACCGAATGCTACCCGGAGCTACCCTTAGCCATGACTAGTCTTGGACCACAGCTTCTTCAGCAAAACTACAAAAAACCAAAACAACAGTAGATTCTGCAACATTAATATAATATTTGGAAAATGATTACATATAAAAACGGCCCTAACATCCACCTGGAAAAACGTTTATTCAGTAAATCCTTAACGCACGTTTTGGAAGTTTATCTTTTGCTCTACACAAAAGCTTGCAGTACCATGCTATCTTGAGACAGTGAAGTAAGACCATTGATAACCCGTTCCAAAAATGGCACATTAGTCGGGATGGGCATGTCGGCGGAATTTATAGTGAGCACGTTGTTGTCCGTCAAGAGACAAGATATTGTAAATTCGTAGGTTAATGAGACATTGGCGGCGGAAGTTTCTTAGAAAAAAGAAACCTCAGGACGCTGTCATCATTTTAAAAGGTAGCGATTGCTTGCAAATTATTGACCTATGCAAGTTTTCGTTCACTGCAACGCGGAAGTCACCGGCACCAAGAAAATAAAAACAGTTGCTCACCATAAATTTGCCAAACAAAATAAAGTTTTCTTCGTGTGCTCATTTTATTTCAACATAAAAAGTGCAGTCTGCGACGTTGAAGCAAATTTTATTTGTTCGTGCCACCAAGGAAATGTCACATGATGCGTCACTAAAATATTGAAACTGATCTGATCGCTATGTCTGCGACGAATTCTTCTCATGGATAAAGTTATCTTCATCATTAAAAAAAATATAATCTGATTGAGCCTCGGTAATTTCTGTATGTCACAAGCCTACCGAATGTGAAAAGGCGATTCTAGAGAACTGCAAGATAAAATTCCTTATCCGGTCCACCGATCCGTGCCACATCTGTTTGTTTGCCGTGGTCGCCGAAGACCTGTCGAGACGTAAACATTTCTACGAAGCTGAAGCTTAAACCACCCGCTCACCGAAGAAAGTGATTTTGTATTCGATTCGCCGAGGCGTTCCAATTCGGTGTGACTTGATGATGCGTTCGAGGTATCAATGGCTAAAGAATGAGTCTGTTGTGTTTTCTACATCAGGGTCTCACCCACCCCAGCACCAACGCCCCAAAGTCTGGTTCTATAGTGTCGCCTAAAGCGATGTGATTGCATTAGAAATAAAAGGGACGTCATTTGGCATCATCGTCAATTGACATTTACTTACTCTCGGAAAAATTTAGATAACGGCAGTTTTTTGTATAGGGCTTCTCGTGACTTGCCTGAAATATTTAGAAATGTGTAAGTACGCGCAATTTTAAACACTTCTGGAATACCTTTCGGTAGCAGCGATTGCAAATGCTACTCTGTAGAAGGAAGAGTTGTCGGCATGCCTGATGTGAAAATGACAGTAGTCAGAATTCGACGTGACTCCTTAATATAATTAGGTGACGGACTTCGATAATGATCACAGCTGCAGTTAATCGGTTGACTAATTTCGTGTTTGTAGCATAAATAAAACTGATACTTTTGGGGGACCTTACGATGTTCAAAACTGGTATGAAACAAAAGGTGTTTCGTGTTGTATTGTAGATCTGCGTCATATACGACAGCTTACGAGGTTTTTTCTCCACTTGAATGCACAGTTATCTCTTGTTTGACCTCACCAGTTTTTAAGTCATTATTTATCGTAACTATTCTCGAAAACAGCTTTTCCAATGCAAAATAATGTCTATCGGAGACACTCCGAATGACAACTCTCTGTCTCACTGATAAACACGGTTGAGCAAAATGATTGAATGTCTATGGATACGGCAATCCCCGACCCACACTCGAGCTAGTGGGCTTAATGTAAATCTTGGGCGATGTTTTTAAACAATGTCAGATTCTACCATTGCGCCGTTTATTGATCGTCAAACATATTGGAGATGTCGCCGGTATAATAAAATTCTTCGGGACATCAAACTAAATCAAAATTGTTGATCAGATGTTGAATGCTCTCGTCAAAACACCTCTGTATTGTTGAAAGTTGATAAGAAGCGCCTCCTCTGTACTTTGAAGGGCACACGGACGATGGCCCGTTTTTTGCTCGTGGACGAAACAGAAGTACTCTCGACGTATCCGGCACACCCCATCTCAAACAGTCCGATCGAACTCAATAGAATCAAAGAGACTCCTATCCACCTTCTTCTCGATGTAGAGATTTGTGGTACTTACGAGTCGGTCGACCTCGCCGGCCAAATCTCGACTCATCTACCTGGAGGAAATAGAACCGAGGGTACATAGTGCGAAGCTAGGCACGTTGACATTGGAGTGGTTGACATAACAGGAGGGTTGGGGTGTGGGGGAATTGAGGTACGTAAAACAATGTGGCATGAAATTACTTTTCAAGAGAATAAGTGACCAGCAAGTGGACGCCGAAACGTTCATCCAATAGCAGAATTGCCCCCAGGTAGCCAACTCGCTTGTCCGTGAAACGACCAGGGCCGATCAATTTGAGACAGTTGCGCTTAAACGGGAGGAATAGAAGGCGTTGAAGATGTTAATATGCCCCAGAAAACGGTAGGAGGCCGTGTAGCTATTAACTAAATTTTCTATTTACCTGGCGCAAATGTGCCGGGTAACCCAAGGTGTGAATGTCAAGAAGTTTGACAACGGTAGGTGTCGTTCTACTCACGCATCTCTCCACTATTTCCTAGACGCGTCTGCCTTTGGAAATTAAACGCCAATGCCCTCTTCCGCCTAATCCGAATGAAATAGGTATTAATCGCGTTTGGGAAACTACGAGCATTCCATGAAAAGTATTTTCATTGGACACTGCTCGATTTTCACAAGAAACGTGCGTTGTCAGCGTTTTTTGCCAGGTAAGGGTCCAACTATTTTTCGAATAATAATTGATCATTCCAGACCTTTATCTGTGGAAATGGAACCGTTCTGATCTGTGGTGATTAAACCGTTCTTCCTCAACCCTGCATAAAATGGTCAGCGAAGGTTCGGCGATTCGCGCACAACCATCTCGCTATATTCCCCCAGTGCGAATGCACCACCTACAGAGCTGACGTTTTCGGCGACAGCAAAGACATTTACCGTGCACCTTCATATGCCTTACTCCTTAGTTAAGTTCATAGAGGTTCGGAGAGAAAAGCGAAATCGATGCCATAGTCCTGCGGAGGACGGATGGGCGGACGGGCTAAAGGCGTCTTGCCTGCAAAATCTGTTCTTATTTTGTCAAAGACACTCCCATCAACCCTTTTCTTGATGTAGAGATTTGTGGTCTTGACGAGTCGTTCGAACCTCCTCGGAAAAGCCTTGACTTATCTACCTGGAACAACTGTAACCGAGGGTATACAGTGCCAAGCTAGTCACGTAGAAATTGGAGTGGTTCGGATCACTAGGAAAAAAATAATAGGAGGTTAGAAATGTAAGAATTGGAGTAAGGGACGGGTGTGGGGGGCATTGAGGTACGTGAAACAATGTGGCATGAAATTACTTTTCAAGAGAATAAGTGACCAGCAAGTGGACGTCGGAACGTTCATTTTTTCTCCTCTGAAGGCATCGCTTTTGGCCTATTGTTATGTTTTCGTTCTACTGCGAAACCTGACGAAAAGTCTGGAATCAGTCTCTTCGTTGAGCGTGTCTAGGCTGACGGTAATTAAAGCCTCAGCTCCCACGAAATCTTAACGTCTCCACTGACGTTCGGCCACAACGGCCAACATACCAATGTGGCACAGATCGGTGGACCGGAAAAGGAGTTTCATCTTGCAGTCCTCCAGAATCGCGTTTTCGCATTCGGTAGGCTTGTCACATACCGGAATTACCAAGACTCAATCAGATAAGATTTACTTTTTAATCATCAAGATAACTTTAATGCATGTTAAGAATTCGTCGCAGACACAACGATCAGATCAGTTTCGTTATTTTTGTGACGCATCATATTTTATTTTTTTGTTGGCTCTAACAAATACAATTTGCTTCAGTGTGGCACATTCCATTTTTTATTTTTGAATAAAATTAGCCCACAAAGAAAACTTCATTTTGTTAGGCCAATTTATGGATTGTTTGTATGAAATGTATTGAAAAGGAAGGCGCGTTATTCGGTAATAAAGATAATGAAGCCATCATTCAGAGCATCAAGGTCTAGGGAACCATTTTAAATAAATGAGCGACGGGTTCCCGTCAGTCTTCATAGATTTCTGCAGAATTCGCCAGGTTTCGATGTTCTTAAATGGTCATTACAAAAATATGAAAAAGCCGATTTACCTCAGCTGTGATCATGGCCCAAATTTGTTTGATTTCACGATACCTGCACTGGCAGCAGAGCTAATCCTTCTTTCGCCTCAATTGTTTACGAAATAGAGCTTATGCAACACTGGAGTGAGCGATAGTTCCGTCAGTGGGCAGTGCGTATCGTTTTAGGTTAACGTACCATCAGAAAAATCCCTATAAAGACTAATACAGATACTTGACGATTTTCAGTGTTTAAATATTCAGCTGTGGCAAGACAAGTGTCGTTTTTCGATTGAGCCCCCAATAGCCACGATGTATCGATCGGCGACAACATTTATGGCAGCACAATTTGCGAAGATTCGGGAACGCTTTTCCATCTTAACATCAGAAAATGGCCAATAGTTCAATTCCAGGCTTAAGTGTTTGTGCTCGCGTATAGATTTGACATTGTTTGTGTCACATTTGAATAGGAGACCCTGAACTACCAGAAGCGAGAAATGATTTTAAAATTGATTAATTTTCCATAAATAAATGACTCTCTTTGTAACAGCGTTGAAGCTCTTTCCTTGTCTTTTAGGAGGATCAGCAGTATTATCTTGCCACTTTCCGCGACAGATATAAATGAGGTCGGAATACAAGTACATCTCATTCGCACGCTATTGGCCGACAGACTTTTTTAATCCTCCAGAATCGCCTTTTCGCATTCCGTAGGCTTGTGACATACCGAAATTACCAAAACTCAATCAGATAATATTAACTTTTTAATCATCAAGAGAACTTTATCCATGAGAAGAATTCGTCGCAGACACAACGATCAGATCAGTTTCTTTATTTTCGTGACGCATCATGTTGTATTTCCTTGGTGGCACGACTGCATTTTTTATGTTGAAAAAAACTGAGCACACGAATAAAACGTAATTTTTTTCGTCAAATATATGGCGAGCAGGTGACTTTATTTACTTAGTGCCGGTTTTGCGATTGTCGCAATCTCTCCCCAGGGAATTCCGCGGGGCTGTTAGTAAAAGCAGTGCCCGATAACTAGAAAATTGATGTCTTCGCTTTTCTGTATGGTTGTTGTTTGTTTGAAATGTATTGATAAGGAATGCGCGCGGCATTCGCTAACCGGATTGCGTGTCGGTTTGTTTGAGGTTCAACGATCGGACCCGTCGAGGGTGAATCAAGTGAACTAATGACAGCGTCTCGAGGTAGTTCTTGTCCCGTGAAGAAGTATGGGCTATTAAACCTGACGTCACCAAACGTCACGGTCATTAAGACAAACCATGGGAAGAGTTCGGTATTTCGTATCTTTGTTTCCAAAGATTTTTATCTTTAACAGGTGGGCATGCACTAACAGCTGAACATATTTCGAACTGTTAATCAAGTATAGTTTCGTCGAAATGCCGATAGTGTATTCAGCGTACAAATCTTTCGAACTCAAACGGTAGGGTGATGTGAGTTCCGCAAAGTAAAGCTTCCGCAGGACAGATTGCGTGTATAAGTAATCCATTTGTTTTCCATTTGTAATTTGTAATTTATTTCGCCTGGTCTTTGAAGTTAAAGAACCAAACAGTTTAAACATTTGTTTCTATTCGATTTTGAAAACCATGTGACAATTTCACACTTTCAATTTAAAACGAGAGAGTCCATACCCGACACACCGTGAGTGGTCAGGAGTACATTAAAAAGTTGCCGGCATGCAGGTAGGCATATAATTGTCGGATTTATGTGTTTTAAGAAAACGGATCGAAGCTTTCTTGAATCGACTATATATTTCGTCAGATAATTGCCAGAAATGCAGAATTATTTAGAATTATACGAAACCGGTGATGTTTGTAGCTGTTTGTAACGTCACGGCCATTCAGACAAACCAAGGGAAGAGTTCGGTATTTCGTATCTTTGTTTCCAAAGATGTTTATCTTTAACAGGTGGGCATGCACTAACAGCTTAAAATATGTCCGAAGCTGACCTTATCCTACTAATGGAGTGTATACCCAAACAGGGGCTAGTCATAGACGGGTACAACAAGGCAATATACCTTAATACAAAGGCCATTGGCAAAATAAAACCGTCGGCCAACGCTAACGAAAATGGACCCCTTTGCAGACAGGTTAACGCCGACATAACCCCTCCCGTCACCGATTTACTAGAGATTGTTGAAATGTCTTCCGATATTTCACCTGCAGACAGGACCTCCCTAATCAATCTCCTCCAGCTCCGATTCGAACATACGAAGAGGTCGTGTTGCTTACCTATATGCAGTTGGGCCGTTAGGAAAAGAACATATCTATGTTTTGGTTGTCTCGACTTCTGTCTGGGAAGGCCATGGGCAAACAGGCATTTGCAATTTGAACATTTTAATTGCATCATCAACTGAAGTTGTGGGTTGTATGGGCAGTCAAGTAGCAGAAGAAACTGCTGTCCTAGATTTATCATGGCAAAGGGTAGTTCCTAAAATTCTGCCTCGGCTTGACGCCCGTCTCACACATTAGTCTCTATGAAGCTTCACGTGGAATCGGCCAAATCCATAAAATTCGAACAAAAGAAAAACTAATCCAGATACTTGACGCTGCATCTCTATTACATTTTCTCTGACAGCCGATATTTACACTCCTGAAATCCCTTCGCTCCATAATTTCGCTTCGAGCGCAAAATCGAAATTCCTCGGCGTTATGTTTAACAGTAGGTTATCATAGAGTGATCATGTAGATGCCGTCGCCTTTGCTTTCTAGTTCGCCTGTTCCGGAGACTTGGTTTAAGTTCAAGCTATATAAAAACCTTTATCCATGACTCTATTATTCCCCTTATTGTATATTGTTCCCCAGTAATTTTCAAAATAATCTCGTTTTCTATTTGTCTGTCTATTCTCTCCATTCAAGAAATCGTCGTTCAAAGCCACTTCAATACTTGTACACTGATCGCTGCTCGTATTTTATGTGACCCCTCCTATTCCAGTTTATCTAAATGTAAATCTCTTTTACCAATGGACGGGCTATTCCGTTCAATACCCATAAGAACGGCGACATATCGCAATTCGGTCATTCCTTATTTGTTTCCATTTTTAACCAAAAGACAATTTTCACATCGAATACTTTTTATACTGCCTTGTTTTGGTCCTCAATAAAACCACTACAATTTTGATTATTAAAATTTGTATTAAAGCGTTGAAGTGTAA
>JAPUBX010003155.1:0-35115 GCA_028672205.1 Proteocephalus fallax
AGCGATTAATTGACAAATTGAGTGACAATCTCGGGCATAAAAAACAACGTGGGATTGAAGATCCTACGCAAGACACAGTTGAGAATAAAACCATCATTAAGTGCATCAAGGCCTAGGAGTCGACTTGGTCGGTATGATCGATGGGAAACCGTACAATCTGTGTTTATTGTCCATAGGTCGTCAGGGTTCGATGTTCTGAACAGTTTATTTACAAAAAATCAGATAGTGTTTAAAGTAGTTTAACGAAGAAATCCCGAATACATTGGCGTAACTACCTACATGAAGAATACGGTAAGCAACAACTGGTAAATAATACACTTTGAACCGAGGCATATGGTTGCAAGGCTTTGTATGTGTTCCGTTTCTATTTCACGCGGTTTAGTAGACTTTTGATTTCGTAAACTTATTAAGTATTATCATCGCTTAAGATCAAGAAATTATGCGAACATGAATGATGACTGATGACATCACACTTATATGTAAATTTAAATACATATGGATGGTTATTGTTATTAAATGGTTCAGCTAATTTGGAGCCCATTTTTTTGAACGAATTTGAAATACAGGCTATCAAGGTATGCTTTTCCAAAATTCAAACCTTAATTTCACATTTTAAAAGTATATAAAACAGTAGAATTTGAAGTTATGCAGTTATTGATTTATATTTTAGAATTGTTTGGATAAATGAATATAATTATAAAATAACGTGTTCTTTTTTCTTTCAATTTAGATATCAATGCTATGTTTTGTTATGCATTGTAATAATGTTAACACCATTGTTCAAATTTACAAGTCAACCATTTTTGTTTAGCAAAAACTGCAAATAACGGTTTCGATACCAAGTTAGACGAATAAACAGCAAATATCCAACGAAATAAATCGGAATGATAATTGATCTGCTATTGCAATTTTATAAGTACAAACAGATAGTAAGCAAAATATAAAATTAAATTTGGCGTCCAATTCAACTTGTAACGATAATTTATAAATAATTTAGCTAAGAGGCCTCCGTGAGTTTCTCATTGTATCGTTTAATTTCTATTTATTATAAGCTACTGTATCAGGGTGTACTGAACTTAAATATCTTAAGTTTTATTTCCTTGAGTAATAAGTTGTCTATGAAGAACATAAGGCAGGCATAATTCCGGCATTATTGACTATTTCAATTAAAAAGTCAATTAACTTAAGACTCTTTCAATTCCACAATTGGAATAGCGATTGGATATCTTACTTTCTTTCCTAATTTATTTTTATTTTAGCATAAACAGGCTACATTATCTAATTGAAACACTATTTCGGTTCTTATTTTCTTAAATAATATTTTTTCCATCGCTATTCATTTTATTTTTGTTTCGGAAAATTCTAACGAGTACATAATGACCGAAGGTGAGACGGCCTCACGACACTATTATGGGGAATAATTATTTCACAACCGATAATACGTCGTCCGTGGTTTCCTAATATCGTTGGCTTCAGGTATTCTTCGCAAATATTCGGATGCGGTTTGATGAAAAATGGCTCATCAGATTTAACCAAAATGTTCTGTTATTTATCATTAACGCTACCCCAAACTGTGAAAAATGGGTCGGGACAACTGCTGAATAATGTAAACTTACTTCCGGAACGGATTATCGACCTATGGATTTTCAATTTGTTTAGGAGTAAAATTTTATTATCATATTATATATTATATATATTATAAATAAATATATATTTTGTGTAAAAAAATATATAAATTAAAGCTTCTATTGCTACTCTAAATTATATTTTGTAAAACGTGCAACATCTTGAGCCTGTGATATTTTTTTGTTTTTTTAAAGATGCTTCAACTCGACGTTTGTCCTTTTACGTTGGTTAATGTGCTTTCTCCGTTCCTTTGCATCTATTACACGTCAAGGCTTTCGGTCCCCTAACGACGTGACACAAATATGCAAATAACGTGACCCTATGCCATGCATGCAAGACGGAAAGCGATGAGAGAGAAGTCACTGAGGAACTCGAGTGGTCTTCAAAAAATAGTCTTTTGCTGAATGCATCAAAATGTATCTCGATGTCATTTTCCATGACAGCCAATGGTGACACTTCCGAAATTCCTTTACTCCATAATTTCGCTTCGAGCTCAAAATCTCAATTCCTCGGCGTTATGTTTAACAGTCGGTTATCATGGAGTGATCATGTGCATGCCGTCTTTGATAAATGCAGTGGACTCTGCTTCTTAGTTCGTCGGTTCAGGAGACTTGGCTTAAGCTTTAGCCAAATAAAAACATTTGTAGTGTGCTCCTTTGATTTTCCCCGGCCTCAAAGGTTTCTGGTTTTCTAGTGGGCTACCTAGTCTTTCTATTCAAGATATCATCCCTTAACGCCACTTTAATTATTGTTCACTAATTGCTGCTTGTATTTGTAGTTACTCCTCGAATCCACTCTATACAAGTTTATCTGAATGTTAATTTCTTCGACCAATGCGTAGACTATACTGTTAAATACGAACAAGAAAAGCGGCAAATCGCAATTTTGTCATCCTTTATTTGTCCTGATTTTTTTTTCACTAAAGCAGGTGAAACAAGAACTAATTTTAACATCTAATACTTCTCATGTTGCCTATTTTTACTGCTAAAAGTTTTGGTACTCGTTAATTCAATAAAGCAACTTCAATTATCATAAAATGTTTTCTTGATGCACGTTATTTAATAAGATATATTTACTTCAATTTCTGAATCCACATATATCTAAAAAAATATATATCACTGCATTACTTAAATTTCTAATGTTTCTATACTTGATTAAACATGAAACTAAAGTTATTATTTCAGAAAAGCGTTAGTCGACTTCTTGTGTTTTCAATTGGTGCACTTAAATGGGTTCTTAATAAGCCGAATCATTTAATCACAATAACCTCACATATATATTAATTAACGTATGAGTAAAATGTCACCAGCAATCATTCATGTTAGCACGATTTCCGAATCTTATACGAAAAAATGAAAAATACGAAACTATATGCCTCATTTCAACGTTTATTATTTACCTGTTTTTGCTCACTGTATGCTGCACCAAGGTTGTCACGTATATGGGGCGTCTTCGTTAAACTGCCGTGAACTGTATACGATTTTTTGTAGATGAATGGTTAAGAACCGCAAAACTCGACGACCTTCGGTCAATATACACAGTCAATATACACAGTTTGACGGGAACCCGAACGAGTTGACGATCACAACTTTGATTCGCTTAATGATGGTTTTATTCTCAAATCCGCTTACTATTTAACTGTCTACGCGTATAATCTTCAATCTTAGTACTGTTGTCTATGCCCGCAATTGTCACTAAACTGTCAATTAATTGCTATATGAATGCTCTTTTTTTTCAGAATGGAGAGATGTCGCTATAACACTTGTTCCAAAACTTGCCAATTGGTCCGCGGAAACTGTTAATTATATTCCTATCGCCAACTCTTATGTGTGGTTTAAAGTTATTGCCTGGAACCTTATCTCTTGATTGGCCGATGACTTCTTCTAATCTGCTTTTAAACCAGATAGAAGCGCTTTTTACTCCATAATTACGTCCCTGCACACCTAACTGTCTACGCTATGCCAGTGCGATCGCCGTTTAAGGTTTTTTTAAAAAAATAGACCATCCTGCTTTTAAAAGAAGGCCTTTGCTCATCCCACTTTTCCAGGTTGATTTAAATATAAATTTCTTCGACCAATGCCTCAACGATTCGTATTTTTTTGAGGTTGCTTTTACTCTGTTTTGATTTAAGAATTTTGGCTATAAGGAAAGTTAGACATTTTACGTAGAGCTTTGTGAAAACAAGTGTGCTCCGGTAAGCAATAAGGCTTATACATCACATATACTTCCTAAATGGTTAGAAGGAAAGATTTATAATCAGTAAAGATTCTTGATATTGGATAGAAAATGAGCACGAATCCGTATGTTAGAAGGATAGATGGTTGTGTTGGAGTCTTGCCGACTTGAGGCGAGGATTGCAAAACGCCTGAGCTACACAGCCAACAGGTAACCGACATTTTTCGTTCTTCGCTGTTGTGCGTTCTCAGGTTGCCATAAGATAAGTACATTGCACGCGATTATAGATAATACGACTAATATATTAATACAAATTGCAGATGTATCAGATTCGATACAAGAGAGCTTTGGTTTAAAAGGCGGAGTTCAGTACAGTGTGAACGTCTCCCGTCGATTCATGTGGTTGATTGAGTGAGTATACCTTTGAAATCTTGTCGAATTTAGAGCAAAAAGGGTGCAGTTGTGCAGATTTGTAAATTCAACAGAAGGTACTGCACCTGCCTCTTGGCTGACCAAAAGGAGGGTTTGCCATTTACGTAGCTCTCACTTTGTCCAGCCAAGAGTCGACGATTAAATTTTCAAATGCAACCTTATGAAAAAGAGGGTTGCTGACATGTTCCCACAGTCTGGCACAAACATGGAGGGATTCACTGACTTCGTCTGGTCCTGAGACTCGAGTCGGCTTCGGCTACTGAAATACTTAAGTAACCAATGAACTGCTTGCATGGGTCGATGGTCTACAGGAAATAGGCATTTTTGCATAATCCGGTCTATATCCGGTTTCGATTTTGTCACGATTTTCCTTATTCATATAAGATTTTTAATATCCAAGGCGTCTATAAAGTCTACAACTTCTGCTGAGCGATTACGGTGTCTCAAATAGGTTCTTTAATCCCAGAGCTTTTCTATCTTCAACATCTCACCTCATCTCCAAATGCAAGAACACGCAAGAAACTGCCGATGAGCCGTTCCAGTTTTCTTATTAGCCAAACTGAAAGGTGTTAATGACCAGAGAAAAATAAATAATGAAGGGAATTATAAAAGGCATGAACAAATGATTTTATATGGCTAGAGCTTAAATTTAGTCTCCTGAACCGGTTAACTAGCAAGCAAAGGCGACAGCATTTACCATAGACGGCATCCACATGATCACTTAATGATGACCGACTGTTTTAAATTACGCCGAGGAATTTCGATTTTGAGCTCGAAGCAAAATTATGTAGTGAAGAGATTTCGGAGGTGTGAACAGCGGCTGCAAGGGAAAATGTAATAGAGATGCATTTTGATGCATTCAGCAAAAGACCATTCTCCGACGACCACTCGCGTACCTCAGCGACTGCCTGCTCGAGCTGATGGGAATCACCATCTGTCTTGCATGCATGGCATAAGGTCAAGTGTTACGTCGTTAGGGGACCAAAGACTAGACGTGTAATAGTTAAAAAGGATAGCACTGCGTCTTGTATTACACTACTGCACTTCAACCACAACCACTTATTTACAGTCGCTATCCTGCAAATACATCATTTACAACTCTTGTTTCCTTTAATGTGCGTTCGATTTTGAACATAGTAGACGATTTTCACTCACTGCGAAAGACTTTTTAGTTTAAACGTGTCAGCGTTGTCTGTCTTCAAGAAACCTATCTTCGTATGCTTTCGTCAGAGCAGAATACGCCTTAAATCCAAACGTCGCAGTGTTGACAGTTGCATCAATCTCAGCTGGTCAAATTCAAACAAAAATTTACTATGCTATAGTGCTAGTGCAATTGAATGTGTTGTGGTTATGTGTTATTCAAGGTCTCTTAAACACTTTAAGTGTGTGACAGTCTTTGACTTATATATTTCCACATCTTAATAATAATTATAATTTTGTCCAGAGCAGACATATCTAAGGTCTTTAATTCTATAATACGTTTAATTTCTTTGATTATGGCTCTCTTTTTTTACTGTGTGGTTATTTTAGTTCTGCGCCGGTAAGCCCTCTTCTAAGACTTGGTCGTAACATCATAGTCATCTTATTGACCAGTTATTTGTGTCATATTCTTTTCTGTCGTTTACGTGCACGTTAACCCTAGTCGGAGCACTGCAGCGTTGTTGGTCTACCGAAAATATATACCAAGGATAAAAATAACCGCCAACGTTGTCCTAAACCTAACAAAAATTGTATTCGCTCTCACTGTCCAAAGAACCAGGCAATTTATGAGATGCCGTTGCTACAACCGACTACAAAGTTTTCGAGGATTCCCACTTCAATATAGAGATAGGCAATTTAAATAATAATACCCATTTGTTGTACGATAAAAATCATCCACTCAGTAAACTATACCTCACCCCCATGTAATATCTTCTCCATTTCTGAAACGACTGAGGCGAAAAAGGAAACGACTTTGTCGCCAGGGTAGGTACCGATAAATAAAACAACTTTCAATCATGATTACAGCTAAAGTTTATGGCTTTAACAAGATTTGTAAAGATGAGCTGTTCAGAACATCGCAACCCGGCAGATTGACAGGAACTTGCTGCCAATATGTACCAAGTTGTTCCTTCGACCGTGATGCTCTGACTGATTGTTTGATCTTCAAATTAGCTTACCATTCCGCGGTACCTCGTGTTAGGTCTCTTAATCCCAGCGCTTTTCTACCTGCTCACGGACTTTCTAACTCCCAATTTTTGGCTGGCCTCGAGAGCTCCACAGCGGCTAATCCCGACAAGGTCCCCCTAGCGATTTGTCACCCAGCTCGTCAATCATACGTTAAGAGAATGCACCTTTCCCCCAGAAAAGACCAGATTGTGTCAACAGTTATAACCACGCGAGCAATAAACCTTCCCCAACCAGCCCCACTAAAACAAACAAATCTATTGACAAATAGTTAAATTTCGTTCAGCTATCTATGCCTGTGTGGAGAAAAGTGAACACGTAAGGAGATACATAGACTTCATTCACTTTAACAGGACTGGGAGTAACGAGGTTTAAACAATATGGTCGTTGGGTAGGGACAGCGATACTGGGTAACGACTCTGATTCTTCTTCCGTCGGGGTTACGGAAGACGACCCCTGACCCTGCTTCAGCATCGATGCGAGAAGCTTCTCGGGTAGCGTCTGGTCCGTCTTCGTCCTGTTCCGACGATCGAGCTCACATCTTCTGTCTACCATTTCGGTGAGCATTTCTAGCTTGACTTCCATTTCGCGCATCCACTCCTCTGTAGGCGTTTTACCGGCTTGCTTCACAAGCGTCTGCATTCTCATCGCCTGCGCCCACATCTCGCGGAGCTGCAATGCTTCTAACGTCGATTGTTCCTCTGCTTCTATGCCCTCACGCGAAGATTCCGGTCGACTGTTCGTCGTCGACGTCTTCGTAGTGGATCCGGCAATTACGGCCATTTCTGGCAGGATATTTTCGGTCATCTGCTTGATTAGCTTCACCGTTTTCCTGACTATAAAGGAGAATTCCAACGGAGTAGCAAAGCTCACGATAGCGTGAACGACGATCCAAAAAGTCCCAGATTCAGCGCAGCTTGCTGATCTCGTTAGCACGAAAACCCAATAATCAATAGTTAAGAACGATCATTACTAAACGCAGCTGGAATCCGTGTGAACGTCTATTAAAAGCAGCTGGCATCCGTGTGAAAGTTTATTTAATCGATAGTGGTAATTAAATAGGACAGTTTTCTTCCACAGCCTGACATCCCAAAACTCAACAGGAACAAAATTTTTTAATACCTCCCCTGGTTTGACGCGTAAGATAAGGCTCGTTCCAGCAGCTGTAGTCACACAGACGACATGGATGTTCTGTGTGATCAGCTGATGAAGATCTGCTGGGACCCTTATAGCCCGCGGTATACCCTTGCTGTTTTTTTTATAAAACGATACAGCAAGTCGGACAGACCCTAGCACAAAATCTCACAGAGTTGCGATCAATAACCAAGACCGTTTCCCGGAACCTCGCTTTCGATGTTGTAGACAATTTCGTTTAACAAAAACAATTGCTTCTGTATCCAAACGGTTTCCCTGGTCGTCGAACACTCGAGGCAGAGTCACCCCAAAACTTCAAACGAGGCTTTCGAAAAAGACATGCGTATCATCGAAAGCCCTTGCCAACACCTGAGGACCCCTACATTTACGACAGGCCCCGAACGACAATCGCAAAAACGTGTTTTCATGTTTGCCACAAGTTCGGGAATGACGCCATGTGTTGCGGCCACTATCTCAAAACCCGATGTTTTTGTTGCCCTAAATTTGGTTGAAGCCTAGTACTCAGAATTGATTTTATCCTCGAACACGAAGTAGTAAAAGATGTCGACAACAAGGCTATTTATCTATCAGCGAAAATACCAAAGCCGTCAGCAAAACCAGAGGTGCCCCAAGACGACACTATTTGCAGACAGGTTAACCCTGTAATGGCTTTCCCAGAGACCAAAGTCGACTCAATCGTCTCGAAGTCCACCAAATTATCACCGGAAGATAGAACTATGCGAAAACACTTGCTCTAAGGCTACTGCAACATTTGTTTTTCCTGGATTAATCGCAGTTACGAAGGACGTATATTATTCGCCACATGATAAAAACAAGCGATGCTCGGCCGATCTGACAACCACCCGAACGGATGTCCTCTTCACTACACGACGAGCTAAAACAATGATAGACTATATGCTCAAAGACAACGTTTTACGACCTTCGATATCCCATTGGGCTTCCCCCATTACCATTGTCTCGATGAAAGATAGAAAGATTCGGCTCTTTATTAAATATCGACGCCTCAACGCAGAAACAAAAAAAAGTCGCATTTCTTATGCCTCAGATCACACTAGACGCGTCGATGCAAGCACGATTGTTCTCCAAGATCGACCTCAAATCGGGTTACTGGCCGGTCGAAGTCTTTTCAAAGGATCGGAAAAAGATTGCTTTAATTCTTCCAAGCGGGCTATATTAGTTTGATTCCATGCCCTTCGGTCTGTTCAATGCTGACGCCAACAGTAAACGTCTCATGCTTACAGTGCTACACGGTTTTTATCTCAAACAATGCCTGATTAACCTCGAAACCATCCTCACTCGGTTCGAGGAAGCAGGGCTCACGCAAAATCAAACAGATGAAGAAGCTTTCTAGGTCTCACCAATAACTATTTGAAGTTTATAAAAGCATACGCGAAGATTGCCGCCCTCTTCACAAACTAACTGAGAACAAACAAAGAAAACGTTCTTCTGGGAACCCAAACACGATAACGCATTCGCCGATCTTAAAAGGACACTCTGCGTTGCACCCATCCTTACACTGCGAAACGTCGACAGCAACGCTCCACCTTTTACCTTGGACACTGACGCTAGTGACAACGCGATCGGAGCGGTACTATACCAAACAGAACCTAACGGATCAGAGCGTGTCATTGCATATTCCAGCAAGATACCTTTTTTATTTTCTTGTTCACTTGCCATAGATACTCTTCCGTAAGTTAAACATCAAGACCGACCATCGAGCACTAACATGGCTTACTACAATGAAAAAGGCCTTTCAATGGCCGCCATTACGCGTTTGCCAAACTTTGTACACTTCGAGGGTGTAATTTTCCTTTCTTGCAAATTTACCTCGTTTTTATTTCGTTCATTCTTGATCAATTATTAAACACCTGCTATGTACAATCGCAACGTCGTATATAATTTTTGCCTGTTGTAACATGTAATGCTTAAAGTTCTGGTCCTCGTGACTTTAATAAAGCGGATATCATTGGTCGTAGTCTAGTCAGATAAAGCTGTTGCACAGTTGCATGAAGAACTCCAACAATACGATTTTAAAATCAAAAACAGGACAGGAAAGGCCCACACAGACGCGGATGCGCTCTCCCGCATAACGGATATGCCAAATGTCGTATGCGCTGTATTCCTCAGTGAATTTTCGCGGTTCAAATGGTCGTCTACGCAGAGCGGTGACACAGACAACGCTGAAATCTATGACTGCGACTACCGTTATTACAGGAAACTTTCAGCAACTGAAATGAGACTCGCCAGCCCAGCAGCAAAACGCTTCTAGCACGAATAGCCTTGCTTGTCGATTGAAAACGATATCCTCATTTTTCGATAAAAACCTCTCTCATCTTGAACGGGTAGAAGTCCCACGCTCTCTAGGCAATCAAGTGATCATTGACGTCCACAATCGAATTAAAAATATTTTTATGCGAAATGGTCTGAAATAAGGCCGTAATTATTTCTGCTCTTATTATATTCTTGATTGACAACTAATCACTCAAGGAAATATAGCTAACGGTAGTCAAGTTCACTAGACCATATTAATGTTGTCGGAAATAAATAAAAATAATCTAATGTTCTTGCGTTCCTTAACCATGCAATACGAAACTCACGGAGCACCCCAGGGTAATTTTTTTATAAAGTTGCGTTAGAATTCAAATTGAAAACCGACTGTTATTGGAAGAGCAGATCAATTTTCATTCCTATTATTGTCTTTATATATTTGCTGTTTATTCGACTATCGATGAGCCAAAATATTTGCTGTAGTTTCAGCTTAACACAATTTGACAAAAAAAAACATGTCAAAATTATTATAATCAATAAACTAATATATCATATATATATATATTGCAGGAAAACAAAATAATATTTGAATGCAAAATAGGCTTTCATATACTAATATACTGTCCACTATCGCTGCTGATGAACAGAATGCATGGAAATCTTATTAGTTTGTTCGACTTTTATGAATAAATTAAAAAATAATAATGTTCACGCATTATTAAGGTCACAAAGACTAGAACTTTCAGCATTTAATGTTTGACAGGAACGGAGGAAATACCAACGAGGTAATGGCGGCCATAGAAGGCCTTGTCTATAGCGCGCGCGAGAAAGTTTCCGCCACCCGGCCTCCACGTTGCTAGATTACAAGCACACGTCACTACGCGCTATTATAAATGGCATTATATTTGGTTTATTAATTATTGTATTCAACGCATCTAATGGTCACCATCTTTTTTCACTATATCGTAAAAATGCTCAGCTTAGCATTTCCAACATTAACATAATAATTGTGGTTAAAATTAACGAACTTTATCGAGGTATATTAAATGTCTGACAGCCACGTCTGCATGAGAAATATGAAATTAAAGAAAGAGGGATATGTTAAGTTTTGTTCTTTCTGACTAACAAGTAAATCAGAAATGCAGTTAATTTGGGAACTAACAACCGATGCTTAGAATCTGGGCTTAATAGAAAGTTCAGCATGATTTCGACGTAGCATTTGATGACAAGCGTAAACGGAAGCAATTTTTACACAGAGCGCTATCAACGCCGACATTTTATGAGAATGAGGACTGTGGTTTTCGGGACGCATTTAAATAGTGATTAAAAAGAGTGTTTGCGATTCAGGAACGTCGTAACAGAACGCTACATTAGATAAACGATATTGAATCTAATTTCTAATACCATAACTGCATCTTTAGGTGCAATATGCAAACCAAAAACATAATATTCGAAATCATTTTTTTGGGCGGAAAACTCGTTACATTCCAGTTTGACTTCCAAGTAACAGATATGTCATGGGGCGGATAGGTCTCTTATTTAACGGGTTCTATTTGCTATATTTAATTATAATAATGGTCATCGTTTTATTCGCGTAGCGAATACAAAACCATGCAGAATTAATAAATACCGTACAGTTAAATCGTCTCTGATCTTACCTCTTCTAGAGAAGTTTTAAATCTGGAAAAATACTAAAGTATCGGCTGTATATCTGTTCCTTCGAGTTTAATACGGCATAGACGTCTTTTTGGGAATATATTAACATTGTGAGACCGAACTAAAGTTAAGCCGACAGATGCAAGGTCGTAAAATAACATGCAATCCTGATCACAGCTGAAGTTAATTGCCTTGACCCGATTGTTGTAGATTATCTGTTCACTTTATATCAATTAATCGCCCTTAGAAAAATTTAAATAGATTGACAGTAGCCCGTAGCTTATATCTTGAAAGTAATGCGGTTGACAATAAGGCTCCAAATGTTTGTTCGATTTTCATATTCAGTGACAATTCTGCATCTTCGTAGTGACTTTCGAATCACCGGTAAAACATTCGCATCCAATAAAAACAACAAATGCTTAACCGGAATTTTTTCAGGCTGCTGACTATTAAATAATACTTTATGATATATAAATAAAATATCTACTTGATGTCATTTAGTTTTTTTTCACAGATTTTACCAATTTTTGTTTTTTGTAAAATAAAACATATTCTATTCAAAATTTGTGTATTCCGGAAAGCTTACAAAAAATATGTGTCGATTAAACCGCTTTCTTCTATAAAAAGTGAAGTGAAATAAAAATTGTGCAATTATTTGATTGTCTCTGGCTCCAATGTGCACATTATCGAAAACAAGGCTGACTTTAATCGAATTCTATTGTTTTAGACATTTATGCTTAAAGCGTGTAACACTACCAAAAAATAGATTAAATAAATAATGCCACATTTTTGGATTATTTTACCTTTTTGGTGACGAACTCACTTTACATTTGTCGCTTAATAAAAAAATTGCGTTACATTTAAAAACAAAGCAAACTTTAAGTGTTTGTTTTCTTACAACTTGAAGATACCAAATGTATCCGTGCAGAAAATTTATTTGTATTGATTAATTATTTAAACTATTAACAGTCAAATCAGCTTGCTGTTCTTCCAATCGGGCGCAATTATTGCTTAATGACAATGGTTCATTCGGCGATACCACCAAGTTGTTTATACATTTCGTCATTATCTTACTTACTTATCATTCTTGTCGGGAAAACATTTTTTTAATTAACGAGGCATGCAAACATACAAATATTTGTTAATAAACATACTCTGCGTTTTTGTCTTGCCCATAGGTTATTGTTAAACGCAAAATTAAAAATACCATTGTTCACTGTTTAACAAATATATGGTTCATAATAAATGCTGTTTTCTTAATAAATCGTTCATTAATGTTTCGATCATGCTTACTATTTAGATGCCCTAAAATAAGATAAAATGTGTAAACCACTGAAAAGTAACAATCTTTGGGCAGCCATATTTGCGTTTATATACATCGGAAGATCGGTCCAATACCATACTTAACACTTGTTACTAAAGTGAAAGAAAATTAATTCATAGTTTGCGCAACCATAATAGTGGACTCTGCTAAGTTTTAATTTTGCTAACTCACCAACCATGATGCACTTGTGATCTTTATGAAAAAAAATTATAGTTAATGTTCATGCTCGTATACTACCACTGAATCTAGTAAAACCGTTTTCGAATGGCTAACCTGCAGGCGCTTGATGTTAAAAACATAAAACTTAACAACACGAAAAAACCAACCATTTCGCTAAAACTGAGACCTACATTTGCGAAATTTGTTTTTATGATTCGGTGAGGATATCTGATTGGCACACAGGTATCACACAAGGTATCGACTTACCAATTATATTTATGTGAGGCTCGTGTGCAGGGCTAACCAAACAACACGGGCATCTCTAGACAGTGATAAAAATTAAGAGAATTGAATGTCAGAACATGCATATACGGGCATTAAAATTAATATGTTATCACAGATGTGTATGGATTTGTGTATTAAGTGAATCTTGGCGTGAAATCGGCAACATTGGTTAATGAGTAGGGAGAAATGATAATGTTGTTCGATTTTTGTCGGCAGTGAAAACTTCAGCTGTTACCGTCTCTAGGGCTGAATGAATTATCATTTGTGAAATGAAGAGAGCGAGTTATTGGCTCTCGACGAAGCAGATATTAATTGTCACCGTCAAAACGGATATCCGTTATATGACACTTAAAAAAATAAATATTAAGAAAAATGGCACAGAGTTAAAAAGTCGAAACATTCGAACGAATGAAAAAAACGAAAGACAAATCAAGCATTTATCCCTAATCCTAAGAAACGCATTTAAGTGGTCCAAACCTACCAAAAAACGGTGATTAATTAAAGGATTTTCTGCACTTAACTACAATAGATACATGCCGGATCAATTATTTACCCTCGTGGTTTACGTATAAAGGTATATCAATAACCGAACTTACCGGACGACATTTAAAAGATATAAACTAACGCAGGATAGACTATTCTTGGAAAAACCAAAACGGTTCATCAACAATTATTTTGTAAATAAAATGTTAAATCCGTTGTCTTCCAAAGCAATCGGTTGTTGATTTCTGATGCCGAAACATTCCCTCTTCTTCTTTATCGACGCACACATTTACAACAAAAGAATAAATGTAGACGCTTTATCGCTGGTAATTTTCACCTCTGCGTGTCACTTTAGAGCATCGCCATTTCAAGTCTATGGGTCCAATCCAACAATGTAAACTAAATGGAACTAGTAAAATCGACCGGGATATCAATCCAATATTTTACCAGATCACGTAGACTGCTTTCTCGTGTTGCAAGTATGACAGCTTCTTCCTCAGCACGGTCTTGAGCTTTGTTTTGTAAAATTTTGTTTTTATTGTTAAATGGTTTTTTTGGAATACCACAACGGTTTATATCGATATGTATACCCTAGAGCAATTATAACATACACTTGTTTGCATTTTCCAATTGGATTTATCATGGCAGAAACAATATAATAACCTTTCTGTGTGGCTGCCTTCAGACACGTGTGTGAACATTGAAGCGTGTACTGAAGCGTGTCATACAAACAGGCAAATAAGGTCGTCCCCAAAGATTTTCGCATAAGCTAAACTAAATACAACGAGAGTGTTTTTTGGCAACAAATTATAGTATTATTACCTGTTTAAATGTAACGTATTTGCCTGCCCATTCTTGTAAAATTGATCTACGGGCGGTTGAATATACAATAAAATTAAACCAATACGTGATTACTGTAATATTCGATACTACTCGTGTATTTGTAGAAGCAATTCATCAACGAAATCAACTGAAGACAATCGGTCGAAAAATAAACCAGAGACGACGCAATTTGCTGAATAATACGTTGCTACCTCTGTAATAGCCTGCCAAACCGGTAAGGAATCTCCAGGCGTCCTACGAGAGTTTTTTGTGGTTTATTTGTTAAGTATATCGGGGTGATTTTTAACAGTCGGTTATCGTGGAGTGATCATGTCGATGTTGTCTTTGGTAAAGGCCGCCGTCTTTGCTTCCTTGTTCGCCGATTCAGGAGACTTGGTTTGAGCTCGAGCCATATAAAAACCTTCGTCCATGCCTGTATAATTCCCCTGATTGTATATTGTTCCCCAGTAATATTCCCTGGTCTTAAATGCTCGGACTTTTTAACCCTTCATCGACTTTTAAAATAATCTCGTTTTCTAGCGGTCTGCCTATTCTCTCTATCAAAGAAATCATCGTTGAACGCCACTTAAATAACTGCTCATTAATCGCTGCCCGAATTTTAAATGACCCCTCCCATCCCCTCTATTCCAGTTTATCCGAATGTAAATCTCTTCGACCAATGCGCCGTCCATACCGTTCAATTCCAACAAGAACGGCGGCGTATCGCAATTCGGTCATTCCCTATTTGTCCCGATTTTTAGTCTCACCAGACCAGGTTAAACAGGAACTACAAGACAATTTTCGCATCTAATATTTGTTATCCTGCCTTTTTTAATGCTGAAAGTTTTGGTCCTCGTGACCTCAATAAAGCCATATTTTATTAGTGAATCACTGGTTAAAGACCAAAATGAAGGCATCAATTAATTGAAAAAAAACAGAAAACACGCAACAATAGAATCAAGCACGAATACGGAGTTGTTTTATGTGTGGATAGCGGTTATGCTAACAATTTGAAGCCAATTGATCAACCACCTTTGAAAACAATATTCACACAGTTCTGACAGGATGCGGAAGCGTAAACAAATTCTGCCGCTGTCAACTGAATGAAGCTTGTAAAATCAACCTCGATACAAATACAATATTTTGCCGGATCTAGTCGACTGCTTCCTTGTGTTGCAAGTATAACAGCTTCTTCCTCAGCACGGTTTCGATCTTTGTTCTGTTAAATTTTGTTTTTATTGTTTAACTGTAATTTCGGAATTCATCATCCGTTGACATCGATATATACACCCTTGAGCCATTTCAACTAACACTTATTTGGTTTTTTCCCATTTTGATTTATCATGACAGAAAGGATGTAATAACACTTCTGTGTTGCTAGCCCCAGACGCGTGCGTTTACTTAAGCGTGTGTTACAAACGTGCAAATTGGGTCGTTGTTTTATCACAAACGCAAACCACATAAACATGCTAGATGTGAATGAACTATGCTTAATCAAAGTATCCCCAAAGACTTTCGCATTAGCTGAACTGCATACAACCAGATTGTTTTTTAGTAACAAATTATAGGATGATAACCTGTTTCAATGTAACGTGTTTTCTTGCCCATTTTTGTCAGATTAATCTAAAGGCGGTTAAATATACAAAAAAAACTAATAGGTGATGACTGTAATATTTTATGCTAGTCGTGTATTTGTAAAAACAATTAATCAAAGACATCAACGGAAAACAATCGGTCGAAAAAATAAAAAGAGACGACACTACTTTACGAAAACGACATCCACAGGATAAATCCTCGACGAAGTCCATTTTCTGAAATACAGATTTCTGTTATAGCTTGCCAAACCGGTAAGACATCTCTAGGCGTCCTTCACGCGTTTTTGTTGTTCATTAGTAAATCACCGGTAAAAGACCAAAACGAATACGGATTTTTTTATGTCAATTTATCAACCATCTTTGAAAAAAAACGCACAGTTCTGACAGAACGCGTAAGCGTAAACATATTATGCCGCTGAGCTGTGATTATATTGTAAGTAAAGTCGGGTAAACCTCGAATGTATAATAGACGAATTGTCTGTTATACCGGTAAAACTCTATGAGCAAACCGAGACCCTTGACGAAAAAGACACGTGCAGCAACGACGATTCGTATTAAAAAGTGTAACGTTCGATATAAGTTAATATAGTAAAACACAATTAATAATTAGAATTAGCAATCACCACATTCGCCTGGGTGCAGCAGCTTTGATGGCATGCGGTAGTTGACCGGCGATTTCAAACCCAAACGCTCCGAGAACCGAGGTTGAACATGCGAGCTTTGGTCTGGAACGGATTGAGTCGTATTTGCCGGATCAGCTGGTTCAGACGGATGGGAATCTGTAGCGGGCACGGCTGGTTCAGAAGGATGGGAAGCGATGACGGGCATAGCTGATTCATCAAATCGGATTTGATCGACAGGCCGGCGATGACTTTATAAATCAGTGACGTCGAGGATTGTTACCATACTATTTCCACTTCTTCCAATAAAACGACCTCGAGACGGCTTCGCGATGCGCTTGGGCGTATCCACGTTCAGCTGTGGACAACAGCCGTGATATTTAGAAAACAGGTTGGCCCTCTTGCTCCAATACAGCGGCAATGCCGGAAGGCGATGCATATTTTAGATCAATTTTCGAGAAGAAACTTGACCCCTTGAATTTATAAATGATGTCCTAATATTCCAGAGTTATACATGTCTTCTGTAACAACCGGCGATTGAGTGTCATCCTGTAATCACCAACATATCCTGGGTGTACAACTATTTGATTTTTGTGGTGCAACAATAGGAGTGGCCCATTGTGAACAGCTCACAAGAGTAAGTATATCCCTCTTCACCAATTTGGTGCACTTTAAGACCAAATCTTTTAACTCGGACTCAACTGCTGGTTATCAATTGAAACTCAGATGAATCTTAAGTTGCTTTATGGCGGTCAAACCCGTCGTCGACACCAAATTTTTTTGCAGCGTAATCTGGTTCCATCTTGTACAATATTAATCATAAAGAAGCCAGGTATTTTCAGTGAATGACCAGTGATAACAATAATCAACTGGTTGGTCTTCTGTTTGAATCGACTTGGAGAAAACTTCTGCAATGCCTGGATAGAATTGAATTATTCCACACTTCCTGTATCAACAATAAAGAACATCTTTTTTCCATGTGAATTCGTAACTTCCTTGGGAATATGGCCCTTGCTCTGACTTCTAGAACTGATCAGATATATTGTCTTAAGAAACCGTTAGTAATCCCACAAACTATTGATTTGCAAACCAACTTGATATGGTCTATTTTGCAACAATTATAGCATTTCGCATTACGGAATTTACATTGCTCTCGTGAATGCAATTTGCAACACGAATGACAAGTATTGAATGAATTATCAGTTATATGGTTATGTTTTAATATCTACGCGTTTGGTCTCCTTGGGATTGATGTGGAGTGAAACACGGGATCTGGAATATGATAATTTGTTTGATAATGTTCGAGATATCTTAGATATGTTCGCATATAGCACGAACGCTTTGAAATGTATCATTCTTTTGTAAAAGCAATGGTGATTGGAGATAAGAATTTTTTATGCCTGCAATGAAACTGTCGCGTAATTGCGTGTCTAATCGAGCTTAAAAGTCGCATTTTCCTGCCTGGGTCTGAAGTAGAAGTATTAAATCTCGAATTTTCAATCTTTAAGAGAACTATATATACTTAAGTTGGAAGCTCATTAATGTATTAAATAACTAACGAGGAACAAGGATATGCAGTCGAGGTCATTCGTGTGTCCTTTTATATAAAGTCAACGTTTTTTTTATATTTTCGAGGATTAAAATCAAAATATGTTTTGTTAAATGCCTTCAACCTATGACCAGTTGTTTTTGTTATTTGTATAGCTGGTTGTTTTAATTTTGCTAGAATCAATTCTGATTTGGACACGAAGTATTATTTGGTTACATTGGTTATATTAGAATATCGAAACTTGTACATTAAATACTAGGACTTTTTTTTCTATGTTTTGTAGGTGTAAAAGAATCTTGTTATATTTCCAAATTATACAAATTGTACTGCACGATATTCAACAGTCTTCGTTGGTTCAAAAAAAACAGTTCTATTTCAACCCAGACAATTGAATTTCAACCAGCATATAAAATGATCGTTATATCGAGTTGGCATTTTACTAGTGCAATGAAAAAAGACGTATACAAATACAGATACGATTGGTTTGCGCATAACATCAAATGTGTGCTCTAAGTACGAGTTTCTTTAAAAATTCGTCGCAACCTTATCAATCGATCTTCGGTCGAAGGCACATAAAATATCTTCAATCTCAGATGTCTCTTCGGCGAAATCGGCGAGTCGTCGGTTTCGGATGATCGTTCGTGTCCACACGGCTGTGGAGACCTTATGTGACGCAATTCCAATTGTTGGATTCTGACTTAAGAAATATTAGAAATTAGCTAAAGGTTTTGTTACGGTAATCGTAGAAAATAAATACACATCCCAGGCAGCAATAATGAGGAGACGCATCCGAATGAAAGAAATAGATATAATGATATAAACATATACGAATGGATGAAGAGTTAATACAGACTGGGATGGATTTTCATAACGGGGGAACTACGATGCTGAGTTTTTTCAAAAACGGAAATTAATCTAGTCTCGGCGACTGTGGATGAAGGCGGTTCTGTCCTTGTGAAATCCAGTGTGAGGCATCCTGTATTGGAAAAGGAGAGCGATTTGTTTCACTCTAGATGAACCAGATTGCAATCTTCGCGTCATAAAAAAACAGCCACCCCGTCTAAAGGTGGATCACACGAGGTCGGGTCCTATTGGCGCGCCGTTGTATATTGTACGTCCTTTATCTCACGCGTATTGTTCCGGTAAAACAGCGGGGCGTTACATACCCCCCTCTCAGGTGCAGCACTGTCCTCAGTGCTAGTGCAAATGAAAGTCTTGGTTATAGGCGAAGGTTAAATCAGTTCCGAAATGAGTTGGGACATGGAAGCGTCAGCGGATGTAGGTTTGCATCAAAAAAGTGGTCACAAAGCCGGATGTTCATAGGAAACGTAGACGTTTTAAAAAAGTATTTGAATAAATGGTCTAGGCCGTCATGCGTTACGCAAGGTTCGTAACTTCTGACACCAATGTAACGCTTTTACAATTGTGTGCTGACTCTTCGTCGCAATTGAGGTTTAAACAGATCCCATCGAGATAGCGACTACGCCAATAAAGTCGCCGAGAAGGGCACAGGGACAGACAAAACTCCTAGTCAATTAGTTAATCTACCTTCATTTTCCATACAGAGCCGGTGGCTCGTCGACTTTTTGGCGAAAGGTGAGGCATGCGCAAAAAAACCCACGGTCTTTGCCTCGGTCGAACCCAGCTTTACGGTGAATTTTAATTATAAGAAATTATTTGTAAATGCTGATGACTAAAAAATTGTTTGAAAAACTTAGCATAACGCAAATTCTCAAAGTTTCAGCAAGTCAGACGGTATTTGCGGGTATTTGTGTAAGTTAATAAGAAAGGCAATTGCGTTGTTAAAAGAGAGCATTGCGAAAATGTGACGAGAAATGTGATTATTTTAAAAAAACATGGATGGGTTAATAATGATGACACCAAAGCAAGACATTGAATTAAATGAATTTTTTTTGGGCATGGGATGTTAATGGCTGCCATAATGAGTTTTGAAACCTCGATTCGTTGGTGGTTTTATATTTAACTAACTTCAACATTTTAGTTGCATAGCAATTAAAAGCTACACGCTAAGTGATTGAGAACCTCCATATCTTCATTTCACTATCGTCGAATAGGGAAATTTTTCGCTCCCACCTGTTCCGATGTATATCGTGCACACTAATTAAGATATGCCGACTTTATCTGTAAAAAACTGTATTGAAGTAAAAAAAACTTTCTAACGTTCACGTTGATATTGATCAATTGAAATTGTCAGTGTTTTCTTTACGCGTCCGTTTGACCATTGTGACTTTAGGAAATTGTAATACTTTTCTTATTATTGCAAAATTATTTAAAACATTTTTTTTGGAAAATTCTTTGTTTTTAAGTCGTAATCAGCGTGTTTTTTTTCGCCCGAATTGATTTGACTTCGATAAAAAAGGTTAATTAACGAGGGCTTTCTGTGTTTCACGTGTCGATGCAAAAAGTCCTAAATTCAACATGGCCCCGTCCAGTTAAAGTGACAGTATTAATCGTGACTAAACAACAACTTTAAAAACGACCAGAATTTATTAAGGAGTTAGGTAAAAACGTTATTTGTAATTCAATTAAAGAGTTTTTCAACGCCACTTCCCCCCCTTTTTTCTTCTTCGATTTCGGTCATATTTAACACGTAAGCCTGACTGCGCTTAATGATAGCTTTAGATCTAAATTAGCATTTCCAGAAACACTTTCTGATAGCTTACTTCCTTTAAGTAGACAAAAGGGTCGTTTCCCACTTTGCCTTCAAACCTTCATTGGTTCGTAAGACAGCGTGACCACGTTTTAACACACCCTTTATTCAAAACTTGATGCCGGAGAAGAATCCCTTAAGTGAGTATTTTCAGGCTTCGCCTCGGTTTTCAAAACTTTGTTACGCTTTGAGAATTGTAGAAAACTGTTTGTTAAGCACTATTTATCGAACCGACACCAACATTGAATAGTCTGAAACCATTCAACATTCTTTTTGCCAAACAATTGTTTCTTAATTGTGTTTTTGGATAAAATCTGTCAGTGTAAAGCTTTACGCGTTTTCAAACATAACATAATTTAGGGGGTTTATTTGCCTCTGAACTTTTCTCTTTTTATTTTTTAAAAAATTAATTATAATGCGGACACATTTCGCTTTCGTGACAAAACGAAAAAAATCGATTTGAGAAATCACCTTCAAAATGGTTACAATGAATTACATATAATTCAATTTTAATTAACCGAATTGCGATATGCAGCCGTTCTTGTGGGTATTACATGATGTGGCCTACGCATCGGTCGAGGAGATTTACACTTAAATAAACTAGAAAAGAGTAGATGGAAGGGGTCACTGAAAATACGAGCAGCGACTGGTTAACAACTATTGAAGTGGTGCTGAACAATAATTTCTTGAATGGAGAGAATAGTCAGGCCAATAGAAAACGAGATTATGTTAAAAAGCAAATACCGGGCTAAAAGTCACAATATTTAAGGCCGGTGCAAATTTAAGGTTGGAAAACAATAAACAATGACAGGAATTATACAGGCATAGAGAAAAGATTTAAGGAGTGTCAAAATCGGTTCTCAGGTTAAAAGTAATGGAGATGCATTTTAAAACATTCAACTCGAGGACTTCAGTGACTTTCTGCCCGAGCTGTTGAGAATCACTATTCGTTTTGCTGGCATTGCATAAAGTAAAGTCATTCACGTATTTTATTAGTGTCAAATCGTTAGACAGTAAGTAGCGCACATTCTAGTTCGTGTGAAATATTATCCTGTTTCGGTCGCAGATGGGTAAAAAAATAGATTTTACTGAAAACGTCATCGTTATGGCGGCCTAGTGTGTTTCATAACAGGACATGGCGAGAACGCTTCGAACATGTAAACTCTGATAAATATGTTCATAAATTACGTTGATCATTTTTGATCAAGAGATTTGAAAAAAATAATTTTAATATTAATTTGCTTTAATAAGAATTGAATCATTTTTACAAAAGGTATGAGGGACAAAGAAGACGCGTGGAACATTCGCTGTCTCATAAAATTGAGCAATATAAAAGCATACTTGAGAAAGTAAATTTCTACTAAAATATATTTTTTTTCAGACTACGTCAGCGAAGCATAAGCAGTGCGAATGGTATATATCTGAACGAATGAGAACGAAAAATTCCAAATTTGACGATGGTTAAATGTAAAAAGTTTTTAAACCCTCAGCATGTCGCTTCTAATCGCTTCGCTTCTAATCTTATTCGAATAATAATAATAATAATTTCGCTTTGCCTTCATTTGCGACAATATGTGCAAGCGGCAATCCACGAACTCTTAACTGATATCCTCGCTGACTGCCCAGACGTAATGAGAATATATTCCGAAAATATTTGCGTTTAGCCAGCAGAAAGTAGCAAAGAGACGATTTTATTTTGCGGTATTCATTACTGTGTTTATAATGCTGAATGTTTTTGTCTTCGTTACCCGAATCAAGTGATAATCTTTTTTATTATTAAATATAGCGAATAATATCTGTGACATGACAGACCTATCCGCCCCATAACATGTTTGTTGCTGGGATGCGAAACGAGAATGTGACGCCTTCGAACAAAATTTGACCGCGAAAAAATGATTCCGACGAGAAAGACCCTGGAATAGAATTGTTTTTCAACAATAGCTGCTTTTATTTAAAGTGACCCCTCTCATCCCCTTGATTCTAGTTAATCTAATTGTAAATCTCTTCGACTAATTCTTAGGCTATACCGTTCAATACATGTCACGTGTTTCGAATTGTTAAACAAATATCATGTATCATACGCTTTTGCTCGTCCTGCTGTGAAAATTTCTACCAAAGAAAGTTGCCCAAATGGACATTGAAATCTTCAATGGGTGTACCGCAAAGGTTTGCACTCTGAATAGTGAGTTCTGTAAGTAAGCAGTGTGTGTGGGACAACGTGGATTATTTTTGTTATCCATGTCATAAATTTTCCGTAGACCAAAGACGATAAAGTAGTCAGACTGGACTAAAAGTGCACGTTTACGACAGAGAAGAATCGGGCACAAATATTTAGTTAAGAAAATTCTCTTCTTGTGTAGGAAAATTTACTATGCTGTAAAGACCAAGTGTCAAAAGTGCGCAAATCGGTGTAGAATTATAATGACCACAAAAAATTCATCCAAAATTAAAGAAAAAAAAGGTATCGTAGAATCATAGGACTTTGCAATATCTGCTCTCGTACAAGTTTAAAACTGCCACAGACCGTTTTGAAGAGACCTCGGATGGCACATTCAATAGAAAAATAGCAAAATAATTTTTTTTTTGGATTTTGACCAGCTCAGATTTATGTAACGCACTCTGTCCTCACGGACGCATATAAAATAAGACGGCATACATATGTGATCCAGATTGATTTCACGAAAAAACGTTTTTTTGTAGAGAGAAAATATTAATTATTTGATGCCCCTTTACAGAATAACCTGTTCGACCGCAATTTGCAATTTAGATAGCTCTCAGGTAGACTTGCTTTAACAAAAAAATGTTTCTGATATTCGGTAAGCTGTTGTTGTGAGTATTTTCGTTTTGTCAACAATAAATCCATGTAACTGATAAGCTTTGAGAAGAATTCGATTTATGTTAAAAGTACGTTTCTACTTAAATACAGTTTTTTTCAGATTAAGTCGTCGAAGCTTAATAAGTGTCTAATTCGACGAACGGAAATGAAGACATTGAGGTGTTCAATTCCTCAGCATTTCGCTACTTATATCTTTGAGTAGTAATAATAAATAAATCGACCGAAGACTCGAGGTTGGAAAACCCTTGATGGTAGCAATCAAAAAATTCAGTATATTAAATAGCCATGCACTCCGTTTGAAAAAGAATTCGTGAAGGGCATTTAACCACTCTGCCCTTGTCTGTGTAACTCTTGTTCGGTGTTCATGCAACTTAGTGTGTGTCATCCATGGCTTTCCTTTATGTCAGCATTATTCATTCTCCATTGTTTTCACAGCTATTGTCAGAAGGCTTTTGTAGTCAAATGTTCGCTATAGTCTCTTTGTGAGACACAATTTGCTTACGGCAATTGACGAACTGTTCACTTCTTACCTCTCTAAATAACCAAGAGGCCCAAATACCATCCAATCCATTCTTGTGTTTTGCAATGTAAATATCATCCCAATCATTCCGTTTTTATCCAAATTTGAAGTTTCTCCAGAAGAGGTAAGCTTTGAGACGATTACGGTTTTGTCTTCGTTTACCGAATAAAGTAGAATAAATAGAACCCATGAAATGACAGACCTTACCGCTCCATGACAAGGAAGTAAAACAAGAATGTAACGACTTGTAAAAATATTTTACAGCCAACGTTTGGGAATTTTAAGTTTTCGTTTTGCATATTGCACAGAAACATGCGATTAAGTTATTCCAAATTGGATTAAATATCGTTTTGTTTGAATGTGCCGCTCTGTTACCGCATGCCTGTTGCAAAACTAGTCCTCTTCAGCACTATTTTAATGCGTCCCTAAGACCACAGTCCTCATTCACATAAAATGTTTGGCGTGATAGCGCTTTGTGTTATAATTGCTTCTGTTAACGCTTGTCCAAGGTAAATTATTGTATTCTATCGCAGATACTAGGCATCAGTGGTTGGTTCCCAAATCAATTGCATTTTTTTATTTTCTTGTTTGTCAGCAAGAACACAACTTAACCTGCGCCGCTTTCTTTAATTTTATATTTCTCATGCAGCAGTGGCTGTGCGAAATTTTATTCACCCGGATTAGGGGCGTACGTTTGTAACATATCATTTTATATGTTTAAGTTGCAAATGTGTGTTTCTTTCCACTTATTAGGTTATGCGGGCAGACAACATGTTCATAATGGGGGTCGTCGAATTCGAAAATGGTATACATCAAACGCTCCATCGCAACGACGTCACGGTTTTTAACGGACTGCTTGGACGAGAACAGCGAAAAACCATCAAACAATTACGGTTCGCTGAATACGTGGAAGGGTCGTCCTCCGGAGACGAAATCGAGGGCAGTGGGGTGTAGATTGATGGGGGAGGTGGCGCTTCGGCCACATTGATAGGGAATAATACTAATAAAAAAATGTATAATAAAATAATAATTCATTCAGTACTTGTCATTCATGTGGCAAATTGCGTTCACAGGGGCAATGTAAATTCCGTGATGCGAAATGCTATAATTGTGGCAAAATAGGCCACATCAAGTCGGTCTGCAAATCCAAGGTTTGTGCGATTACTGACGATTCAGACGACAATATATCCGATAAGGCTCTGATAAGTTCTTGCAATCAGAGCGCTGGTCATATTACTAAGGAACTAACGAATTCGCATGGCAAAAAGATGTCCTTGATTGTTGATACTGGGAGTGTGGAATCACTCATTCCTATGCATGCATTAAATAAGTTCTGTCCTTGTCCTCGTATACAGAAGACCAACTAGTTGTATTATTGGTATCAATGGTCATTCACTGAAAATCTTTGGCTTCTGTATGATCAATATTATACGAGACGGAACCAGCTTTGATCGGTTTGACCGAGTTTTAACTGAGTTTTAAATCCTCATTGGCAGAACATTTCGAGTTAAATGATCTGGTCAAACAGTGCACCAGAGTGACTAGAGGACTGATAATTCCCAAAGTCAAATTGATGGAGCCTAATATACTGATTCCAGTGAGCTGTTCACAATTGACCACTTCCATTGTTACACCAATAAAATCTGACGGTTGTACACCCTGTATGTGGTGATTACAAGAGGTCGAGTGTTTTCTCCAAGATTGATATAAAAGATGCCTACTTGCAGATTTAACTGGATGGTAAATTGAGTTTGCTGACAGTGATAAATGCACCCTTTGGGTTATTCAGGTACAACTTTCAACCTTTTGAGCTAAATGTTGCCTCGGCTTTTTCCGGGAGTGCTTTAATGGCATATTGGATGGCGTTAATGGTATTGAAGTTTACCAAGATGACATTTTTGTCCATGGTGTCAGCAGGCATGATCATGACAAGAGACTACTCTAGCTTTTCCGACTCTTTGTCGAGTACAATGTGGCGGTTAATCTGTCGAAATGCAAATTTGCAGTATAAAGGTTTAATTGCCTTGGGTTTACTGTTGTATGCGTCTGGTTTTTATCCAGACAAAAAAGAATGAATTCTTTAGTGGAAATGCAGTCCCCGTCGAATTGCAGTTAATAACGCTCTATAACGGGAGCCATTAACTTTTTCAAAGGGAATGATTTTCGACCGTCTCGAGGTCTTAATCGATCGGTTACCATCATCGATGTCACTGATTTATCAAGTCATCGTCGGCATGTCAATCAAATCCGATGAACAATCTATGTCCGTTATGGATTCCTATCCTTCAGAACCAGCCGTGACTGTTATTCATTACAATTCTTCTGATCCACCTGATCCGGCTAATACGACACGATCCATTCCAGACCAAATCTCTACCTCGGCGCTCGGAGCGTTTGGGCCGGTCAACAACAGCATGCCATTGAAGCTGCTGCACCCATGTGGGGGTGGTGATTGCTAATTATCAATTGTGTTTAACTATATCAACGTATATCGTACGTTACACTTCTGAATACGAATTATCGTTGCTGCACGTGTTCTATTCGTCAGGGGTCTCGGTTGGCTTATAGAGTGCGTGAGGTTCTAGATGAAATTACACTTTGTGATAACCAACCTCCGTGTTTTTTTGTGCGTTCGTGGCAACGTTTTATGCATTATCCCTACTTGCTGCATCGATTTTATTTGAAGGAAACAACACTTTACGCGTTTAATGCAGTATATACGCGTCAATTGTCGTTTGTACCGCCTCGGCAGTCAAAAGATGTTCTTTATAATCTTTAAAAGATGACATTCGTTTAAATTATACACAAATGCCGATTTCCTGTAGACTATCGACCCATCCAAGTAGTTCATTGGTTACAATTGTTGAGCAACGAGGAAGAAGAGGCTGCGTTTGTGACTTTTTCGTGTTGGTTTCGGTTAGAGAAACAATATTGAAGCACATTTGTTTCAACCATACTTCCACGTTATTTTCACATAGTTATAATAGGATGCAGGAAAGTGAAATTGCGTTAAAAGATAAAGAAAGTAAAAAAATACCCTGTAAACGGCAATCGCACCGGCATCACGTAGGAAATTGGGGTGCGCGGGAACGTAATAATTGCTCTAACAGTGCTTCCATCTGATATATAAGTAAATTGGAGGTAGTTATCGGCGAAATCTCTCCATTTCGAAGGAACAGAGTATTCCCGTAGCGATTAATAAACGAGAGACAATCTCAGTTATGTAAAAAAAGTACTGGGATTAAAGAGCCTACGCGAGAGACAGTTGAATGGTCATCGGAGTTGAGAATAAAACCATCATTTAGTGAATCAAGGTCTAGGAGTCTACTCTGTCGATATGAGCGACAGTTTCACGTCAATCTGTGTATATTGACCAAAGGTCGTCGAGTTTTGTCGTTCTTAACAGTTCATCTAAAAAATCGAAAACAGTAAACTGTAGTTTAACGAAGACGCTACACATACATTGGCGTTTTAGTAACTTGATTAGTCCCTTTTTGTTTTAACAGACACGAACCGAATCCGACCAACAAACGCACCATCGCCGACTTAATGTTATGGCTTTGTATTATTAAATCAAGAAAACACTCTTGATTACACGTTGGTTTGCGTTCTCATGTATACCCTTTTTAGACGCGTGTGTCGTAAAAAAGGTAAAACTATCGTCGAACCTCGAATCACAACATTGGCGAGCATAATTGTTTTCGGATGATCTTCTTATGAGCACCCCCTTTGACCGATCTCCCGACGTATTTGCCGACTCTATTAAAATTCCACCTCCGTGGAAAGCAATATAGAGGCGTGGCTTTCGGTCGTGGAATCTCGGTTTGCGTCGAAAGACATTGTCGCTGAGATTTCCAAGTTTCATTACGTCGTGGTTTCACTGACGGAGGATCTAGTTGTCCGTTTACGCCACATTTTAATTGCACAACCGGCAGAGAACCAGTCCAAGGGGCTTAAGACAGCTCTTATTCGACAGTCTGTGGCAATGGCTATTAAGCGAAGGGAGATGGTGGTGTGTTAAGGTAGACAGCAATTTAACTATCTTCACGTGTCCTATATAAACGTGGGAAACCTTATGAAATGGAAGATGCTGACATGTTCCCACAGTCTGACACAAACCTGGGGCTTCACTGATCGAGTCGGCACCGCCTACTGAAATACTTTAGTAACCAATGAACTACTTGCATGGGTCGATAGTCAACGGGAAATCGGCATTTGTGTCTAATTTAAACGGATGTCATATTTGAAGGATAATACAGCACACATATAAATTTCCGAAGTTGTGCTAACAACAGTTTACGCGTAGATTCTGCATTAATCGCGTGTAGTGTTGTTTCCTTCAAATAAAATCGATGCATCAAGTAGGGATAATGCATTAAACGTTGCCACGAACGCACTAAATAACACGGAGGTTGGGTATAAACACGTGTTATATCTCCTCGAACCTCACGCATAACGCGCCCCAAAAAATCCATCATATGTAAAGAAAAAGGGGTTATTTTTTCATTAATCATGTTTTGCAAGCAAACAACACGTTCGTAATTGAGGGCGTCTGAATCAGGTTTAGTCAACAGACATAAAGCTTCACAATAATTTTAGCCGAATTCTTAGAATAAAAAATAATGAATTGTGCATTCAGTTTATTTTTGGAAGCCAATTAATTATGTGCGCATTGCGATTTCCATTATAATTGTTTTTTTGATTACCAAAGCGTCCTTACATCTGCTGACTGTTTATATTGTCTTACATAAGTTTTTGTAATCCGAGAGCGTTTTTATCGCCTACATTTTGGCTGGCAAAACAGAAGCCGTGGCTACCTTCTCGTACATTCTTCGTCTTTAATTTGATGCAGGTACTACTTTTGGAATTCACCTTGGCTTTCAGCACTTAATATCCTGCACACTCATCCTATCTCAACTCTGCGAAAATAAGAAACAGTGATGGTTGATATATTGGTCGAAAGCTATTTCTCTTACCAACGCCAACACGTAACAGTTTTAAAATAAAACCTCCTCCTTGCTAAATAATCGCGGTGTGCAACAAGGCGCCGTGTTATTTCTATTCCTTTTACATAATAAGCGTCTTTACTTATGAGAATTTTCAACAGCAAGTGTAGGCTGTCACTACGGTATTTAAGTGGAAATCTGGAAGAATATGCTTTTGCCGAACGCATCAAAAATACAGTTCCGTTGCATTTTTTGCGAGCAGATGTTAAAACCCGTGAAATCTGTTTATTCCATAATTTCGTCATTAGCAAAAGTTACTTTCCCTCGGCGTTATTTTTAGCAGTTTATTATGTTTCAGTGTTCATCTAGATTTCGTCTTTGGAAAATGTTGTAACAATTAAAATGAGTAAGACATTAGCGTAATGTTTCGAGCAGAGGCGAAATATCTGGTTGTTGTCGAGTTTACAACGCAGAACATCAGAGACGGCTCAGCACTGACATATACAAACACGTTATGCGGAAATTTGCACCGAAGACCAATTCGGCCGGGCAAGACTTTAAACCGGTTTTTAAATTCGGACGAATTTCGAGAAGTACAAGACTTTTATTGAGAACAATATATCCGATATTGCTCTGATGAGTCAGCCCATATTTCCTAGGAACTCGTCAATTCACATGGAAAAAATCCGTCCATCATTGTTGGAACCGGGAGTGAGAAATTGCTCATTCCAAGCTTGAATAACGCAGATAAACAGAAAATCCCGCATTTCTACTCTCGGAGGGACGATTTGAGTTCCAATAACGAAAGTCTTCTATGTTATCAAGACCGCGAAGTGGTACAACCAGTACTGCGCGAATCTGTTCTTGACGATCTGGACTTCGGTCATCGTGGTGTTGATTAAATTTAGTTATTGGCAAGACATTTATGTTCGTGTCCGGAACTTGAAGCCGATATCAGGACAACGGCTGCCCAGTGTGATGGCTGCTTGCGCAAGTTGCCTTCAAGGCCTTCTAAATAGTCTCTTTGACTAGAGTCCGGCAAGCCATGGGAACGAATACATGCAGATTATTGTGGACCATTTCTCGGCAAATACTATGCTCTTGTCGTAATGGATTCATTTTCACGTTTGCCTGAAATATTTCTGACGACCGGTTCCAATGCTGACTTCACCGAAGCGGTGTTTCGGAAGTTGGTCAGCCGGTAAGTTATTCCGCTCGTTTTGGTTACGGACAATGGTACACATTTCACCGCCGACCATTAGGTCACTTGGATCAATTGTCTCGGATGCAAGAATTTGCTCACGGCTCCCAGACATTCAATGCCTTCAATTAGGAGAAGTAACTTTTTTTTCAAAGTGAATGATTTTCGACCGTCTCGAGGTCTTATTCTTGGAAGAAAAAGGAAATTGTCTGGTTACATTCATTAATATAGCTAATTTATCAGGTAATTGTCGGCATGTCGATCAAATCCGATTCGATGAACAAGCTATGCCCGTTATTGAATCCCATCTTTCTGAACCACCCATGACTGTTATTGATATCCATCCTTCTGAACAAGCTGATCCGGCTTATACGACTCTATCCGTTCCAGAAAAAAGCTCGCAAGTTCTACCTCGGCGCTCGGAGCGTTTGTGTTTGAAATCACCGGTCAACTATCGCATGCCATCGAAGCTGCTGCACCTAGGTGGATGTGGTGATTGCTAACTTGAATTATTAATTGTGTTTTACTATACTAACGTATATTGTACGTTACACTAACGAACAGATTTCTCTTTGCTGCATGTGTATTATTCGTTAAAGGTCTCGGTTGGCTATTTGGGTTATACCGATATTACATACAATTCGTATTTTATATATTGAGGGTTAATTTTGCCCTCTATTCAAAAAAATCACAGTAGCATATAATTTTGAGAAACGGGCTTCTATCGTTGTGGGGATATTTACGCAGAATTCGCCCGTCGCGTACGATGAAGAGTGTTACTTTACGTGGAATTTGCGTCTATTGAAGCAAGTCGTATGCGTCGTAGCATGGCTTGCGTTCGGGTTGATTAAAAGCGGCCGAGGCTAGTGTTTGCTTTCGTGTCTACCGATGTGAGTCGTATGCGTAGTAGCATGGTTGGCATTAGGGTTGACATAAAGCCGTCGAAGATAGTATGTGATTGTTTGAAAAAGGCTTCTGTTGCTGTTGGGTGATCAGCGCTGACGGATTCCTCACGGAAGACGAAGGGATTAATATCACCTGACTTTTAAGTCGATCAATGTAAGTCGTATGCGTCGAAGCATGGCTGGCGATCGGGTTTAAACACAGCCGTCGAAGAAAGTAAAGTTCACAGTCAAATATTATCCTATTTCAGTCGCAGACGGGTGATGAAAATAGATTTCAGTGAAAACGTCGTCTTTATGGTAACCTATCGGTTTTGAAAATGTAAAATCAGATGAATTTGTTAAAAGATTACGTCGATCATCGTAGATCAGAAGATTTTCTCAAGGCATAATATGCTCGCCAATATGGAAATTCAAAGACTTCGTGGCCCAAAAATCAGAACGCCACGATTCGGAAATGAATAATATTGTTTATTAATCAAACAATAGTGAAAGCCTGACGTGGCTCGAAAACGCCGACAAGGCACGATACTTTGCGCTCGCTGCAGTGAGTCCTGTCTAGACACACGTGGGGCGTGTCAGGTTAAATGTCGGGTGCCGGCTACGTCTCGTCGATGTTGTCTTAATTTATCCACGTGAAGGTCTCAGGATTCGGTGTGGTGTGAGTTTGCCAATGGGGTGCTAGTTTAATGGATGTCATGCGTCTTGAATAAATAAATACACCTCTTAAGGTCACTACAAGTTTAGCACACAATGACCTAATTGCGATAAGCCGCCGTTTTTGTTGGTATTGAACGGTATAGCCTACGCATTAGTCGAATAGATTAGCACTTAGAAAAACAAGAATGAAGGGGATGGGACGGGTCACTTAAACAACGATGATTTCTTCAATGGAGAGAATAGAAAGGTCACTACTTAACAATTTTTTTTAAAGTCAGAAAATTTAAGTCCGTAGAAAATTACTAGGGAACAATATACAATAACGGAAAAGATGAGTTGGCCGGGACTTTTGAGATCGTCGATTACGAAAACCTGAGCTCTTTGATGCTTCTTCCTTGTTTTATCGAGATGTTGAAGCCAATTAAAAATAAGACGCAAAGGCTCCTGCCTTAAAAGGCCTTACCAACGAGAATGTCAACAACTGGACGTCGACCGGTTCCTTCTTCGCGCGTCAGTACGGAAAAAGACAAAATGAAGTCAATGGCAGCGCAAATTAGCAAATTGGCTAATGGAATGGCGATCCTTATGGCAGAGCATCAGACTAGGGTGCTCAACAAAGACAAGTCGCTATTCATCACTGTCCTTCTTATTGAACTAAAGCTGATACCTTGCTGTGCCCTCAAACGCCCTTATTAGTGGGGGGGGAAAAAAACGCTGAGAAAACGGCGTTTTAATGCCCTCTTAATGAAGAGGAATTTGGTGACCAGAGACCTTTGCAACTGCTGCAGCGCCTGGAAGCCTTGTCGGTGAACCAGGACGTCAGCGAATTTATCATTTGGTACCTGTTCACCCACTTTCTCCCCCCTGCTCGTAAGAACTTCCTTGGAAACCCTCGTACAATTTCACTCCGCATGACGCAGCCGCAATCTTTATGAAAAACGTCGAACGCGATCGCCACTTCATGGTGGACTCTGCCGCTGACGTGAGCGTAATTTATACCTCTTTGTCTGACCGTTTACACTTTGACACCAATTTCGTCCTACAGGCTGCCAATCGAAGAGAAAGTTGGTTACCAGAGACCTTCGCAACTGCTGCAGCGCCTGGAAGCCTTATCGGTGAACCAAGACGTCAGCAAATTTATCATTCGGCACCTATTCACCTAAAATCGCACCCGGTCGTCAGAGCTTTCTTGGAAACCCTCCTACCAACAATGCGGTTGGTTTAGTTATACATTTTTTCATCTCACCCTGACCATCTTGCAGTCGCCGCCGTGACAAGAAAACTCCTTACACTCAAGAAACTCATAAAACTACAAAAAATAGCTCATTAACATCAAAACTTTCGAACATCGTGCGCGTGTGTGAAAATCACGTGCATTAGAGAGAGTACAAATACTCTTTTCCTACGAAATGGTCAGATGTCGTTGTAGCACCTATTCCGAAACCGGCTTTAAACACAAATTCACTCTCCCGCATGCTATTATAATTGTGTGAAAATGACGTGAAAGTATAGTTGATAAAAATGGGCTTGAATATATGTTCTCTAAGCGACACCAACACGCGAAACTAACAAACGAAGCCTTCTTTTTCCTCGTTCCTTAATAACTGTGGTTTGCTGCAAGTCGAAATAATATCTCAATTATTAAATGCGAGATCTCGTTTTTTTTGTTTATTGCATGACTTTTCCTCTCCCGTTTATTCAGGTTTATTAAAATATAATTTTTTTCGACCAAGGTCGAGGAGTCGACTCGGTCGATATGATCGATACGTTTCTGTCAATCTGTGTTTACTGTCCAAAAGTTGTCAGGGTTCGTTGTTCTGAACAGTTCATCCACAAAAAGTCGGATAGTGTAAACGGTAGTTTAACGAAGACGCCAACAATACATTGGCGTGATTACTTCGATGAAAAATACGGTCAGCAACAATGGATAAATAATAAACTTTGAACCGGGGCATATGGTTGCGTGTTTTCTTGTGGCTGTTTATGTTATCCTTTTTTCGTTTAACGCAGTTTGGTAGACTTTTAGGTTAGTAAACTAATTGAGTATTATCTTATAGCCTTAGATTCAGAAATCATGCAAACATGAATGAGGACTGGTGACTGTAGAGTATTGCTATCGTATTTAATTATAAATAAGGTTCTTAATAACCTTTTCATACTTTAAAATAGCTTGGTTAATTCTCATTTCGATTAAGAGTTTTGTTTTAACGAGTCAATATTGGTATTTATAAGGGAGGACTGTTCTGAAACGTGGAACGTCACGCGGTTGGGCTCTTGTATTGTATATTTTATTTATGTGCGTAAAAACTGAATGGATATGAATATTTGAGTCAACGAACCAGAATTGGATTCACAACGAAGACGTCGACGACGAACAGTCGACCGGTATCTTCGCGTGAGGACGTCGAAGATGACGTTAAAGTGATCCGAGAGGAAAGGCTGCGCCGTTTGAAAGTCTAGGTGAAGGAGATTACTGAAATGAACGCAAGAAGACGTGCGCTCGACCGTCGGAACAGGACGAAGGCGGACCATGCGTTACCCGAGAAGCTTCTCGCATCGAAGCTGAAGCATGGTCAGATGTCGTCCTTCGTAACCCCGGCGGAAGAACCAGAGTCGTTACCCAGTATCCCTGTCTTTACCACAACGAACACATTGTTTAAATCTCGTTACTCCCTTTCCGGTTAGAACTCCTAACGTGTTCCTTTATCGTCGCAGTTTCATCACACTCATATGTTAATTAGTATATATGTATGGTAATTGTGATTAAATGGTTCGGCTTATTTCGAACCCATTTCCTCGAACCAAAAAGAAACACTAGCTGTCGACTTATGCTTTTCCAAAATTATAACCTTAATTCCACATTTTAAAGTATACAAAACATTAGTATTTGAAGTTACGCAGTTATTAATATGTATTTTAGAATTTTCTGGATAAATAAATCTCGGTAAATATATCTTATAAAATTACGTGTTTGAAGAGAACTTTTGATTTCCAAAGTGACTTCTATTTGCAAGCTATATCTCAGTTAAATGCTGAAAGTTTTTGACCTCGTGACCTTCACGCC
>JAPUBX010003158.1:0-17633 GCA_028672205.1 Proteocephalus fallax
TGTGTTATTATTCTTGGTTTGCGTGAAAAAATTGCTTTAACTGACAACTGCATCCTAGAACACGTTTCGGACGGATAAGCGAGATGTTCATTACATAATTTTCTAGTAAGAGAGTCGGAGTCCGCGGTTTTTGAAGTTAGGAAGCCCTCGAATGGGTTGTTAATAGTAAGTCTGCGCTGGCCTGAATAGTGTCAAATGTAAACGCAACTCATGTGTGACGGATTTAACGTAGGCCAAAGTTGGTTGGAGTTCAAGCAAGATTAATGAATTCAGCTTCGCTAAATTGTATTTCACGTCTTTCATCAGTTGTCGTCGCTTATTTGTATCTTCGAAGCCACGCCTTCCGTAAGTTGACATAGCTCTTGGTATTGCAATTTGCTCTTATTTTGTCCATTCTGGCGCAATTACTCGTCACACCTCTGTCCAGGGTACATTTGACGCCGATTCGTACTTTCTAAATGCAGACACAACAGTTAAAAAATAAGGCAACGTCAACCTTTGTGCTTATCTTCTATCCCATTCGTTCAGTAAGATTCATCACACTCTTAGCCTTTTCTTTTTCGCTTCCGTGTTTTTTTAAAATTTGGTTACTGTCAGGCAGTCAGTAGATTAATTCCCGCCAATAGAATGCTGCCCAGTATTTTCCTATTCCTAAAGGATTACGGTACACTCGCCATTCTAATGGCCAAGCGAAGCGGACGACTACGAGCATGAATCCACGGGCAATTGCCTCCACTCAGGTAACTAATCGTTACTCTACTCTCAGTGGGTCTAACATCCTTTACGCTTGAAGTTAGTGGATTCAGGGCTATTTGATGCATATTGTCCACCCTGAAATAAAGACGCTGCCTATTTTCCCGACGTTGCACCAAGATGAAAAGCAGAGGGCCCACGGTGATGCAAGGGAAATTAAAGAATACGCAATGCAGTATCATTGGTGCTTATGCATTGTCCGCTTTATTTAATTAACGCGCTTACAAATTTACTTGATAGATACATGATAAATTCAGTAAAAACAATGACACAAATATTTTCTCAGTCAAACTGTATAATACAGCGGGATTCACCGATTTTGTATGCCACACCATCGTCTACAAAATAGAAACATTTTGTTTAAATTTGAATGTTTATTTCATTGAATTGGCTCAGATTTGTCTGCTGAAATAGATTAAATGCATTTGTTTAATAGCTGAAATAAGATAAATAAATTATAGACAACTGGAAACCACATCAAACACACTAATTCGGTTAAACACGCCTTTTATAATGCTCCTAAAAGCTTCTACAGAGCGTAGAACAACATTCCCAAAAGATACATTTACAAATTCCAACAAATGCATGCAATGCAATTAACCCGCCAAGTCGATCTTAATGGGTTTGCACAAAAAAATAAAGCGTAGCAATAAGTGGGATATGCTTTACCTTTTGACAACCATTTGCTTTTGGCTCGAGTTCGTAGGCATTCTTGAATCCCAAACCGGATAAAAAGACACCTTCTTGGAGGCCTGTGGAGGTGAAATCAAAGAGAGCCTGCGGCCTCGCCAGCACGAGGTCAAGGTTGACGGCAAAGCCGGCCATATCGACGGGGAAGGCTCTGTCGGGACGCCAACCACTCCAGAAGGATGCGATTTGGTTGGGATTCTCTTTAGATGTAACACATCCCTCCCAAAGAGATCCGCCTGCAAAACCCACGGGCCACGTTGCTCCACGTTTCAAGGTTTTCATCTAGATAGGAATACAAGCGCTGGAATATGTCAAAAGAACCTCCTTATCATGACTCCCCTGTCATTGAATGTAAACGCACTTCGTCAAAAAGAAAAGGACTGTAGGTGTTGTCGTCATCGGCGAAGTAGACAATGCCCCTTTTTTGCTTGGGTTTCATGGTACGCCGTAGCCAATTTAACGCCAGATTTCGCTGTGCTGATCCGCGCACCTCATTTTTCTGAGATGCACGAGTTGTCGGAATGGCCAGGTGGGTGTAGTTGACTCCGCAGTCTTCCAGAAAATTCGAAACGGACCTATTGCCACGACGGGTGTAAGAAGGGAATATTAAACAATTCTAAGTAGATTTGCAGAGAAACAAATCGCACATCATTCATTTAATCGTACGTGGTTGTATTCCGCGAGTCCTCGACAATAATCCAGTGAATGTCAACAACGAGTCTGAACACAGCGCCGAGACGAGTCAACTCTGGAATTTGCATGAGGCGGTTGTAGGTTGGCGTTATTACAAAGATAGTCACATCACCTTCAACCTCATTCACTTTACTGACTGATTCGGTACTCTCGGTCATGATTGCATCCTCTGACGTTTGTTTCCGAAAGTTTGTAACCACAGGGTACATGCAAAGGAATAGAAGAATTCCCACGAATGAAAGGAGGCCCCCTTTCCGCGATCGTATCTTCATTTCGCAAATGACGATTTTCGGGTACAACTCTCACGATGCGTGGACAGACGTCATTGGTGATCCTTTCAGTGTTGCGTTTGTGCAGCACGACCCTTAGCGTTACGTGTCCTTGAGTGCGTTTGTGCAGGACAACCCTTAGTGTTACGTGTGCTTGAGTGCGTTTGTGCAGCACGACCCTTAGCGTGCATTCTATCCTGGTTGTTTATCGCTTTCACGAATTTAAATCGGTTTATTGGGTTTAATTTTTGCATAACGCGCTATTATAAACTTCATGAGGAAATGAGAGTGTAAGGGTTATTTTAGATACCATGATGACTGAAGATGACAACACTTCTGGTCAGCCGGACGGCAAAAGGATACGCAACGTGACTGGGAAGAATATTGGTGTTCCTTGACATGCCGTTATTTTCACTGGATTTGCTTTTGTTGCTTTGGTAACTGGAACGGTCTGTGGATCATCCACCGCGTAACTAATCGCAAGTCATCAAGACTTCATGTGGCAGTAAGCCTCCGGGATTTATTTCTGCGTTTGAATCAAAACTTTGTTATGGCTTGCGTAAACCTTCCCAAGAAAGCCTCTCACCATCATGCTACGAATTATCTGGATCTAACGGTCAGTTGAACGGCTCTCCATGGATCAGACCCACTAAATAAATTAGCAACATTATAAGCTAAAAGAGACCACAACTAGGTATACCCAACTGGCCAATCTTCTTCTACTTTGGCGTCCTTTCCGGAAGCTTCTGCAAAAGACAAAAAAAGCAGTGGCGGCAGAGTCGAATTGTTCGTTTAAAAAACAAAACCTCTTCCGCTTCGTATTCGTTGAATATTTATCGTGCGTGTACATTTGAGGTTTGAAATCGGATTCTTAAAGCGAAATTACCTTTGGAAATTGTCCCATGAAGCAAAGAGCACGCGTTATTCCGCTGAGCGACTTAGTTAAAGATTGCAGTTAGGTTGTTAGATGGGTTGTAACATACACAAATAATTTGATGCCCCATTTCACACTCTACACCGGTGATTAACCAATACAATAGAGAATTAACCTTTACCAACAGAACAGGCTATCGAAATGCCTCGAGATTATTTCACCGTTGGAGGACCCACAGCCCATACCAGTACCACAAAGCAACCGAGTGTCAAGAAAAAAAATGGCTAGTCCCGTGACAGGGATTAAAGGCGTGCCAATTTTTTAAATATTGACTGTTCGCCGCACGAAATTCTTTTTGACGGTAGCGCATATTTCGAAGAGAATCTAAATTCGCGCACGTCGGTTTAGCTTCTGCTTGACGGTGAATTTCCGTTGCGGTCCCCATTTTTTTGGCCAATCGTCAAGCGAAGACGACGACAACGACCACGAATCAACGGGCGATTGCCTCCAATCAGCTAACTACACGTGAATCTTCTCCCAATAGGTCAAACAACCTGATGACACCGGCAGTAAACTGCTTCCCCGGTTCAGCGGGCTTATTTTCGTCCTGCCTTTTTTCACTCGGGAGAATTTCGGCATTTAGCTACCTCGGGTAGTTACCACCAAGCGATTCGGCGATTGGAGTTCAGGATGGACGATGCCCATCTAAACAGCGGAGCAGCGTTCTGGAGATTAACTTAACGCTGGAAGAATCGGAAAATGCCCTCCAAGGGTCGGTAGAGACCTCCACAATAGACGATTTCGCATTGTGTCTAATTCTGCGGTGTTTCGGGTGGTGTTTTTTCCTTGAGGGTTCAGGAGCAAATATTATGACGCTGGGATACATCCGGGTGTTTTTCCTTGAGGGTTCAGGAGCACGTCGCACAACAGCACGCTCCACAAAGCAGCGCGAAACACGGTGGGGAGTCCTGTGACAGGGATGAAGGTCGTTTCGATGTAAACATTGTTGAACGTTCGACGCACGTAGGCTGGTTGTGGCCTTGAATGCGTCTATGCAGCACGACCCTTTACATGTATTCAATCCTGGGTGTTTATCGATTTCACTAATTTAAATCGGTTAATTGGGTTAAATGTTCGGATCACGCGCTTTTATAAACTTCATGGGGAAAGGAGACTGAAAGGGTTATTTAAGATGACCACCTTCTGTTGGAATAGGATTCCCACCATCATGCTACGAATTATCTGGATCTCACAGTCAGTTGAACGGCTCTCAATGGATCAGACCCACTGAATAAATGAGCAACATCATCAGCTAAAAGAGACCACAACTTGGTATACCCAACTGGCCAATCTTCTTCTACCATTGGCGGTAGAGTAAAATTGGTCGTTTCAAAACCAAAACCTCTTCCGCTTCGTATTCGTTGAATATCTATCGTGCGTGTACATTTGAGGTTTGAAATCGGATTCTAAAAGCGAAATTACCTTTGGAAATTGTCCCATGAAGCAAAGAGCACGCGTGATTCCTCTGAGCGACGAAGTTCAAGATTGCAGTTAGGTTGTTAGATGGGTTGTAACATACACAAATAATTTGATGCCCTCATTTCACGCTCTACACCAATACAAGACTGAATTAACTTTTACCAACAGAGAATTAGCCTACTGCCACAGAACAGGCTATCGAAATGCCTCGAGATTATTTCCCCGTTGGAGGACCCACAGCCCATACCAGTTCCACAAAGCAACCGCGTGTCAAGAAAAAAATGGCTAGTCCCGTGACAGGGATTAAAGGCGTGCCAATTTTTTAAATATTGACTGTTCGACGCATCGCAATTCTTGATGATGGTAGCGCATATTTGGAGGAGAATCTAAATTCGCGCACGTCGGTTGAGCTTCGTGACTTGACGGTGAATTTCCGCTGCGCTCCCCATTTTTATGGCCAATCGTCAAGCGAAGACGACGACAACGACCACGAATCAACGGGCGATTGCCTCCAATCAGGTAACTACACGTTACTCTTCTCCCAATAGGTCAAACAACCTGATGACACCGGCGGTAAACTGCTTCCCCGGTTCAGCGGGCTTATTTTCGTCCTGCCTTTTTTCACTCGGGAGAATTTCGGCATTTAGCTACCTCGGGTAGTTACCACCAAGCGATTCGGCGATTCGAGTCCAGGATGGACGATGCCCATCAAAACAGCAGAGCAGCGTTCTGGAGATTAACTTAACGCTGGAAGAATCGGAAAATGCCCTCCTAGGGTCAGGAGAGACCTCCACAATAGACGATTTCGCATTGTGTCTAATTCTGCGGTGTTTCGGATGGTGTTTTTTCTTGAGGGTTACGAAGCACGTCACAGGCTGCTTCCGACCACACCACCGGCTGGTCTCCCGGCGCTTAAGCGACTGTGCCACGAGATGGTGATGGAATTCCCGTGGTCCAGCGGGCAAACGACCTCGCAAACGAGTAACCCGAACCGCTCTATCAAGGGGTCTCCAGTGGCGGTAAACTGCAGTTAAGCGGAGTTTTCCAAACACGTCATTTTGACATATCGTGAAGAAATTGGTTGATGTTGTAGCCGGAGGAATAAGGAATATTTGGTCCACATTATCCGCTGTAAAACAAACGCGTTTCCCGTGTTCTAGAGGTACTGATTATTGATATGCATGACCGCATTCCCATCAATTCTGTCCTGCTTCTACGCCAAAACCGTCGCCGTCTTTCTTTATCGATTTGACGGAGTTGCAGTATTTAATGCAGATTTGCGCTTTGTATGTTTTGGGAGCAATGAGTAAGAAGAACCTGTAGTAACCTTAAAACCCCTCTTTTAGACACACGAACCGATTTCCGCCAACTAACGCTCGAGCGCCGACTTAACAAGGGCAATTCTGACGAGTTCTCCGAGGTACATTCCAGAGATGAATTTCTCGATATTTTGCTTGCCTCGATTAAGGCTTTCTCTGTCCAGTTGTCGATCGATATCGGTGAGCATGTTGTCGAGCTATCCGTTTTCGCCGATATAGATCGACAACCGGACAGGGAAAGCCTTAATACAGGCAAGCAAACATTCGAGAAAATGATTTCTGAATATCTAAGTTGCAGCACTGATTTCGACGTCGATTTATATTTGCATGAGGCTGTGATTAATAAACACGATACATTGAAATTTCGTTGAACTGAATCCCACTTCTCACATCCAAATCACGGGAAATGCTCCAGGCGATTTCCACCAATGTTAGGGCCCCATCAAGCTACAGGTAACGATAGGATCCTTTACACAGAAGACGATCAGGATGGAATGGTGGCTAAGGTGCGGTTCCTCAAATGCAAAACGGAAAAATCTAGGTAGACAATTCTCGGGTGTTTCTGCTTTGTTATCTACACGTTGAATGCTGCAACTCAGTCAAATCGTGCATTTGTCAGTGCGTGAATAAAAAAAGCCATGTGGCGGTTTTTGGCGTTCAAACAGAAAAAGGTGATAGGTTATTCGGTGGTGCATATCGACGAAATCGCGCTCTACCAGACTCGAAGATGAGGCCGCATGGCGTATTCTTTCATTCCCCATGCACGACTGTTGTTCATCTAGGTGTCCGTCTGGAAAATGGACAGCGTCTTTATTTCACGGTGGAAAATATGCACCAAATAGCCCTGAATACACCGACTTCAACGTTAACAGCTTTCTTCACATTATGTCAGAATTGCGTATTTTGAATGCTCTCCTTTATGGAAGAGACGGACAACGCGGCAGATTTAAGGCCGATTGTACACTGTGCATCGCAATCAAGACGAATGTTGCTTCGTCGGCATGCTGTTGGTAAATGTGTCCGGTTTAACCTGTTTCCAGCAATTGATAGCAGATTTGCGCAAAAGTCCATTATGTGTTTCAAAACGAGGCGTTATGGTAGAACGGTGCTGTCACTTTTTTGAAATTACTAAGCACCGTCAAATGTGCGACCGGTCATTGCACGGAATGTTCAAAAGAAGAGCGTTGTCAACTTATGTAAGGCGTGGCTTCGAAGACATTAACAAAGGACGACAAATCTGGGATCAAAGACTTTAAATACGACTTGAAATACAATTAAGCAAAGCTCAATCGTTAAATTCTCCTTGAACTCCAATCCAGAAGTTGCGTTCACAGTGAACATGATTCTTGTTTCATAAAAAAATGAGAGAATATTATTTGATTTCACAAAAAAATGCCAAAGGAAATTAAGCTATTGTTTCCTGAAAGGATTGGGAACTTGTTTTATTTTAGCGGGCAGTCACTTTTCGATTCCCTATCCGTGGAACTATAGGAGAACGTGATCGGAATTGTTTAAAATCGAAATTCCTCAGCGTTATTTTGGACCGTCAGTTATCATGGATTGAGTGCCGTCTTCAGTAAATGTCGTAGCCTCTGTTTATTAGTTCACTGGTTCAGGAGTTTTGGTTTAAGCTCTAGTTTCATAAAAACATTTGTTTATTCCTGTATAATTCCGCTTATTGCATATTTTTCCCGAGAGATTTTCTCTCGGCCTTAAATGTTCTGCAATTTTAACCCTTCGTAGGCTGCACCATCGCATGGGCAGTTGCAATCCGAGACACACCCTCTAGCGACCTCCCCTTTCTCTCCGTCGGACAGACCAAGGCAACCAGACCTTCTTTATAAGACAAACGGGAGACGTCGGCGTGTTCTGTTGCGCAAGGCTGTTAGGCGCGTGTGTGGGTGTGAGTTCGAGTCTGTGACGTGTCCTGCGAATCTGGGTAGGCGTTAAAGAAAAGGGACCCGTACAAAAATCGCAAACGAAATTCCGGGTAGAGCCTTCCCCCCTTAGGCAGAGAGAGAGGGGGTATCCTGTATGTATGCCCGCATGACACAATCTCGCTCTTTAAATGAGCTCTGGTTTTCAGAAACGCGGCATAATTTTTGAATTCGTCGTAAACACCGCTGATCGAATACTTTGAATCTCCTTGTATATCCTACGTGCAGTTTTTTCGGGTCTCGTGAACGTTTGTAGTCTTGATCGGTTGTCTTAAAGTTTACCTAGTTTCGGCCTCACAGGGTTCAACGCAGTTAGTGGGCTGTTGATACATGGACGTCTTCCCTCGCTAAAACTTGATTGGCTGATAATCGGCGACAAATAAATGCCGGCCACAATTATTTGAGATTATGAGATACTAAAAAGACTTTGGATTGCTCCTTTCGTGAACAAGTTCCGTGAAGGTTGAGAACGTTACCTTAAACGTGTAGGGACCACGACTAGTATTGGTTGTATTCTAAACTTTACTTACCCTTACGCAGCAGCTGATTGGTTAAACACGTTAAATTAGTGTGTAATGGTGGAAAATGGTTTGGTATGGTTTGAAAACCCAAGCGGGCAACACCGGATTGTTATTGGATACCGCGGAAAGTTGGTGGGTGAGTGAAAGAATACGGCTTGACTCCCAGAACAAAGTTTGTTGGTTTGTTAAGAGGGAAACGTTAGTCAAAACCCCAAACCGATGATGATGCCTGCCACAAAGATCGATGTGGGTTATTTGGCATATCAATATTGATGATCGCATACCGGTTTTACGCCTATCACAAGGATGGTGGATACAAATATCTCCTCCCAGAGCGTATAACGCTTCGATGGTATCACAGATGTGTACCACCAATCTTCAATCGACAATTATGCCTTTCTACTATAAACGAAATCAGTAGAAATGATTATCTTCGCGGATGTGTAGGCCATTATAACGCTTTATCTCTCCCATTCTCTCAGGGTTTTGAGTCAGTTCTCCTTCCACTTGACCCCACTGGCAGAGGTGAGTCGCAGTGTCCTCCCGAGTCGCATCGAGCCCCCCCTGACGCCCGGGGATACGCGCAGTCTCTTCCGCGCCGCCAAGTTGCCCCTGCGGCTCCTAGCCAAGCTCGGATTGGGTGGTCTTCGACCTATGCAACTGCAGCCTAGGAGGAGCGGCAGCTACCCTAACGAAGATTTCGGTGCCTTTCGGTACGACTTCGAGTCGACGGGGGACATGCTAGTCAAGTATCATCTCTTCAGCTGGGAGTTGTGATTATTGGATCGCCTCCAAAGTGTATCTGTGATATGTCTTTTTTTCGTTAGTATTTTGTCACTGAACTGTGTGTGCATCGTTTTGTCCTGTAAAATATCGGAGAGCGTTGCCAGATTCAATTTTATTGTGAAATCAAAATGCTTACCCAAACGGATTCGCTTTATACAAGGTTTGGCTATCAGGGCCGTGGAAACGCAATTGTGCTTCCCTCTTCGCTTGGCCGTTCGGCAGGATATTAAAAGGCTGGGACATCGTTGAGGTATTGCATAAGATGACCTTTTGCCTAAAGAATATCGCCTCGAGCTATCCTCAGATTGAAGTAAACTCGCTGATAATTGCGTCCAAATTCAGAAACAATGGGTGTCGGAGGTCGGCATAGTTGTTAATAATAATTGTAGCGGCTTTATTGAGGTCACGAGGACCAAAACGTTCAGCATAAAACAAAACGGTATAACAAGTTCTAGAAATTAAAATTGTTTTTTAAGTTCCTGCTTCACCTGCTCTAGTAAAACCAAAAATCCGGACAAATAAGGAATGACCGAATTGCGATATGCCGCCGTTCTTGTGGGCATTGACAACTGGGCATAGAAAGCTATAATCTAGGCCAGCAAACGTTCGAGAAAACGATCTCTTAAATGTACCTGGGAGAACTCGTTAGAATTTCCCTTGTAAAGTCGGCGCTCGAGCGTTCGTGGGCGGAAATCGGTTCGTGTGTCTTAAAACAAGAGGGGTTTTAAGGTTACTACAGGTTCTTCTTACTCATTGCTCCCAAAACATACAAAGCGCAAATCTGCATTGAATACTGCAACTCCGTCAAATCGATAAAGAAAGACGACGTATCGGTTTTGGCGTAGAAGCAGGACAGAATTGATGGGAATGCGGTCATGCATATCGATGATCAGTACCTCTAGAACACGGAAAACGCGTTTGTTTTACAGCGGCCAATGTGGACCAAATATTCCTTATTCCTCCGGCTACAACATCAACCAATTTCTTCACGATATGTCAAAATGACGTGTTTGGAAAACCTCCACTTAACTGCAGTTTACCGCCACTGGAGACCCCTGGATGGAGCGGTTCGGAAGACTCGTTTGCGAGGTCGTTTGCCCGCTGGACCATGGGAATTCCATCACGATCTCGTGGCACAGTCGCTTAAGCGCCGGGAGACCAGCCGGTGGTTTTGTAGGAAGCAGCCTGCGACGTGTTCCTGAACCCTCAAAGAAAACACAATGCGAAATCGTCTATTGTGGAGGTCTCTCCTGACCCTAGGAGGGCATTTTCCGATTCTTCCAGCGTTAAGTTAATCTCCAGAACGCTGCTCTGCTGTTTTGATGGGCATCGTCCATGTAGGACTCGAATAGCCGAATCGCTTGGTGGTAACTACCCGAGGAAGCTAAATGCCGAAATTCTCCCGAGTGAAAAACGGCAGGACGTAAATAAGCCCGCTGAACCGGGGAAGCAGTTTACCGCCGGTGTCATCAAGTTGTTTGACCTATTGGTAGAAGAGTCACGTGCGGTTACCTGACTGGAGGCAATCGCCCGTTGATTCGTGGTCGTTTTCGTCGTCTTCGCTTGACGATTGGCCATAAAAATGGGGAGCGCAGCGGAAATTCACCGTCAAGCAGAAAATGAACCGACGTGCGCGAATTTAGATTCTCTTCCAAATATGCGCTACCATCACCAAGAATGAAGTGCGTCGAACAGTCAATATTTAAAAAATTGGCACGCCTTTAATCCCTGTCACGGGACTAGCCATTTTTTTCTTGACACGCGGTTGCTTTGTGGAACTGGTATGGGCTGTGGGTCCTCCAACGGGGAAATAATCTCGAGGCATTTCGATAGCCTGTTCGTGGCAGTAGGCTTCTCTGTTGGTAAAAGTTACCTCTGTCTTGTATTGGTAAAAACCGGTGTAGAGCGTGAAACAACTTAACTGCAATCTTTAACTTAGTCGCTCAGCGGAAACACAGGTGCTCTTTGCTTCATAGGACAATTTCCAAAGGTAATTTCGCTTTAAGAATCCGATTTCAAACCTTAAATATACACGCACGATAAGAATACGAAGCGGAAGAGCTTTTGTTTTTGAAACGACCAATTTCACTCTACCGCCACTGTTTTTATTGTCCTTCGCAGAAGTTTTCGAAAAGGACGCCAAAGTAGAAGAAGATTGGCCAGTTGGGTATACCAAGTTGTGGTCTCCTTTAGCTGATAATATTGCTCATTAATTCAGTGGTTCTGATCCATGGAGAGCCGTTCAACTGACCGTGAGATCCAGATAATTCGTAGCATGATGGTGGGAATCCAATTCCAACACAGACTGCTACAGTCTTTCTTTGGAACGTTAACGCTAGCCGTAACTAAGTTTTGAATCCTACGAATGAATAAATCCAGGAGTCTAACTGCAACATGAAGTCTTGATGACTTGCGATTAGTTACGCGGTGGATGATCAAGTTACTAAAGCAAAAACGTAACGACTTGTCAAGAAGAAAAGAAACACAATTATTCATCCCCATCACGTTGCGTATTCTTTTTGCCGTCCGGCTGCCCAGAAGGTGGTCATCTAAAATAACCCTTACAGTCTCCTTTCCCCATGAAGTTTATAAGAGCGCGTTATCCGAACATTTAACCAAATTAACCGATTTAAATTCGTGAAATCGATAAACACCCAGGATGGAATACATGTAAAGGGTCGTGCTGCATAGACGCATTCAAGGCCACAACCACACCACGTGCGTCTAACGTTCAACAATGTTCAACATCGAAACGGCCTTCATCCCTGTCACAGGACTCCCCACCGTGTTTCGCGCTGCTTTGTGGAGCTGGTATGGTGTCAATATTCGCGTGATGGGATGACTTCAAATTCGAATGTGTCTATTAATTTCTGTTTGCGCACCCCAAACCAAGCGCCATTGCTGTCAGCCTCCTTTTTATTGAGTTTCCTCAATCCAGCCTGATAGACCGGCAACGGGACTCACCTTTCTTAAAAAATAGTCCAAATTAATGAAAATGTATCATCCCTTAATCGCATAGCGCTCTATCATTTTGAAAACCGACTTCAAAAATACTAAGCATAATTCAATTAAATCAACCGGTGTGGGATTAACAAATCGGTTATTTGTAGTGCGTGGGTTGGGACGCTTAAGATGGTCTGCCCACGCATCGTGGAAGACGTATAAGGTGACAGTTGTACCCGAAAATTGTCATTTGCGAAATGAAGATTCGATCGCTGAAAGCTGGCCTCCTTTCATTCGTGGGAATTCTTCTATTCCTTTGCATGTACCTTGTGGTTACAAACTTTCGGAAACAAACGTCAGATGATGCAATCATGACCGAGAGTACCGAATCAGTCAGTAAAGTGAATGAGGTTGAAGGTGATGTGACAATCTTTGTAATAACGCCAACCTACGACCGCCTCATGCAAATTCCAGAGTTGACTCGTCTCGGCGCTGTGTTCAGACTCGTTGTTGACATTCACTGGATTATTGTCGAGGACTCGCGGAATACAACCACGTACGATTATATGAATGATGCGCGATTTGCTTCTCTGAAAATCTACTAAGAAGTGTTTAATATTCCCTTTTTACACCTGTCGTTGCAATAGGTCCGTTTCGAATTTTCTGGAAGACTGTGGAGTCAACTACACCCACCTGGCCATTCCGACAACTCGTGCATCTCAGAAAAATGAAGTGCGCGGTTCAGCACAGCGAAATCTGGCGTTAGAATGGCTACGGCGTACCATGAAACCCAATCAAAAAAGGGGCATCGTCTACTTCGCCGATGACGACAACACCTACAGTCCTTTTCTTTTTGACGAAGTGCGTTTACATTCAATGACAGGGTAGTCATGATTAGGAGGTTCTTTTTGACATATTCCAGCGCTTGTATTCGTATCTAGATGAAAACCTTGAAACGTGGAGCAACGTGGCCCGTGGGTTTCGCAGGCGGGTCTCTTTGGGAGGGATGTGTTACATCTAAAGAGAATCCCAACAAAATCGCCTCCTTCTGGAGTGGTTGGCGTCGCGACAGAGCCTTCCCCATCGATATGGCCGGCTTTGCCGTCAACCTGGACCTCGTGCTGGCGAGACCGCAAGCTCTCTTTGATTTCACCTCCACAGGCCTCCAAGAAGGTGTCTTTTTATCCGGTTTGGGATTCAAGAATGCCTACGAACTCGAGCCAAAAGCAAATGGTTGTCAAAAGGTAAAGCATATCCCACTTATTGCTACGCTTTATTTTTTTGTGCAAACCCATTAAGATCGACTTGGCGGGTTAATTGCATTGCATGTATTTGTTGCAATTTGCAAATGTATCTTTTGGGAATGTTGTTCTACGCTCTGTAGAAGCTTTTAGGAGCATTATAAAAGGCGTGTTTAACCGAATTAGTGTTGTTGATGTGGTTTCCAGTTGTCTATAATTTATTTATCTTATTTCAGCTATTAAACAAATGCATTTAATCTATTTCAGCAGACAAATCTGAGCCAATTCAATGAAATAAACATTCAAATTTAAACAAAATGTTTCTATTTTGTAGACGATGGTGTGGCATACAAAATCGGTGAATCCCGCTGTATTATACAGTTTGACTGAGAAAATATTTGTGTCCTTCTTTTTACTGAATTTATCATGTATCTATCAAGTAAATTTGTAAGCGCGTTAATTAAATAAAGCGGACAATTCATAAGCACCAATGATACTGCATTGCGTTTTCTTTAATCACCGTGGGCCCTCTGCTTTTCATCTTGGTGCAACGTCGGGAAAATAGGCAGCGTCTTTATTTCACGGTGGGCAATATGCATCAAATAGCCCTGAATCCACTTACTTCAAGCGTAAAGGATGTTAGACCCACTGAGAGTAGAGTAACGATTAGTTACCTGAGTGGAGGCAATTGCCCGTGGATTCATGCTCGTAGTCGTCCGCTTCGCTTGGCCATTAGAATGGCGAGTGTACCGTAATCCTTTAGGAATAGGAAATTACAGAGCAGCATTCTATTGGCGGGCATTAATCTACTGACTGCCCGACAGTTGCCAAATTTTAAAAAAAACACGGAAGCGTAAAAGAAAAGGCTCAGAGTGTGATGAATCTTACTGAACGAATGGGATAGAAGATAAGCACAAAGTGTTGACGTTGCCTTATGGTATAACTGTGGTGTCTGTATTTAGAAAGTACGAATCGGCGTCAAATGTACCCTGGACAGAGGTGTGACGACTCATTGCGCTCGAATGGACAAAATAAGAGCAAATTGCAATACCAAGAGCTTTGTCAACTTACGGAAGGCGTGGCTTCGAAGATACAAATAAGCGACGACAACTGATGAAAGACGTGAAATACAATTAAGCGAAGCTGAATTCATAAATCTTGCTTGAACCTCAACCAACTTTGGCCGAGGTTAAAGCCGTCACACATGAGTTGCGTTTACAGTTGACACCATTCAGGCCAGCGCAGAATAACTATTAACAACCCATTCGAGGGCTTCCTAACTTCAAAAACCGCGGACTCCAACTGTCTTACTGGAAATTCTGTGTTGAGCATCTCGCTTATCCATCCGAAACGTGTTCTAGGATGCAGTTGGCAGTAAAAGCATTTTTTTCATGCAAACCAAGAATAATAGCACACGAATCTCTTCCTGTATTTGGTCCTGCGACTGACAAATTCTTTGTTTTCATTGATGTCCTGCTCAGTGCTCATTGGCACATTCAGAATCTGAAAAGGTTCAGAATCAACAGAATGCACTCGGCACGCCCGAACTAGGTTGGAGTCATCAACAATAAAACGTGTCATTGGCAGAGCAGAGTTGGGTACAAAGAAACTGCGTTGAAAGTTGTGTGCGTTTTTCATTCACATGGAAATTACCTTCAGCTGAGAAGATAATGTTTTCAGGAAAACCATGAATTCATTTTAGTTAACCAGACTTTGATGTCCATAAAAATAGGCGGTTTATTCAACGGTGGTGGTTGTGTTGTGGAAACTCTTTCTTGTAAATCAGTCGGCTTTCACGGCACCCTGATTTAGATGGGCAACACGGCAAACGCAACGACGATATTCGGGATTTTAAAAATAGCTTTGTGTGCTGCTGAAAGCGAAGCATCTTGCCGAATGTAGAATTTTCCAGAGTTTTACGACTGGGTGTTCCCTCATCTTCGAAGCTCCCGCTGTTGTCAATTGAATTTCGCATTTCTCAGCTTCACCAACAGTAAACCGGTTAATAGAACATATCAATATTTATGAAATAATTCCCAGTTTTCCTCTGTTAAAGATTAAATAGTTGAATCAATCGTCTGTGGATATTGTGTTCGCCAATGGGTTAAATTATCTCAAATTATCCCAGTCGCCGAATAGCATCCTTTGTTGTTCGGGTTATCGTGTTCGATTGTGCCTCGGTTAGACCTCACGTGCCACTAATTTTCAAATGGCTCGCATAACCTGCCTGAATCAATAAATTGATTTTATTTAGTGAAGTGTGTTGTTGTCCCGATTTCGTGCCAGAAACCCATCAATGTAACAGAAACATCCTCAATTGTCTTCCATTTACGCCTCAAAAAGGCCCACAAAGTGTCCCGAAAACTTATGTACCCGAAGTTGACTGTGTAACAATACCATCATTTGCCATTCTCAAAACCCTAAAAGTCGCATTAAGCCCTATTGCTGTCTGATTGGTTGAAGAGATTTTCATTGATTTAAAATTGGTATAAGTGCTACCCCACATTACTCACGCTGGTGAGGGCTCGAGTTGTAGAGAAAATATAACAGCTCGCTACTTCATAGATTCCAATCGAATTTAATTAATGTTCTCGTATTCACAATTGACAAAAAATCGTGATAAGATACATATAGCTGGCATCAGAATCATTTAAAGTTTGCATAACAAAAGATCATCACCACAAAAGTACATAATCTAGGGAGGGGTGGGGGAGGCAGCTGTGGGTGTGGGGCATGACGGAGGGGGTTGTCACTCCTGGCCAAAGCCCTCCGTCTCTTCGATGGCAAGGAGGAGTTTCTCCCTGAGTTGCTCGAAGGTCGTGTAGGGCGGCAGATCGAGGCGGTTGAAGCAGGTGTGACTGCGAGGCAGCCAGGTGACCTCGGTGCCCGTCTTTTCGATGCAGAAGAGCTGTCGCCCGTTGCTACCTGAAACACATCGGTAGGGGGCTGTCACAACATCGCATCGGGTGACATTTTCAAAGCAAGGACAGTCTACTGTTGGATTATAAGTAGTAGTAAAGGAGAGAGGATAAGGCGGCGTCATGGATGACATTTCCACGGAGACTCTTGGAATATCGTAGAGGTCACAACAAACCCCATTTTCCGATCAATATAAAAACAGGCGAGGGTTACAGGAGAAGGGGGAGTTAACTACTCACCCATGAGTTCGGCAAATCCACCCAGCGGTAGATGGCAGGTCCCCGTGATGAATTGAAGCAAGCGAGCTCGTTTCTCCTGGTCCAGACTCTTGACAAACTGTAAGAAAACTGGGTGAATCAAAGCGAATACTCGAATTCCGTATTGGACAATGAGACTTTCAACCGTCGGTGATAAACACGTTAATGCGATCAAGGGCGATCCTGCAGTAAGATAGTAAATAGTTTAGGTGTAACTGTAATATAGTCTGATTCTCTTGGAAGACATTTAACTCGCCTCTCGTTCTGATTAAACTTGAACCGGAGAACGCCCTGAATAAAGTAGCCTGACAGATAAAGACGCCACATACACCCCAATTCCCTCTTCAATGACTGATGAAAATTAATGAATAATCGGTTCCGCTAATAGTAATACGAAGCGCCCTACCTTCCAGAACCAGACGACCTGCGTCGAAGATCGATTGTACCTCCGGTAGACGGTGTTTGTCTTCCAGTCGTCGACGTCAATCTCCGGCATGCCAGAGAGCAGTAGCTACAAAAACACCAACCTTCGTCTCGATGCATCAAACAAAATAGTCGCAAACACTTTTCACCTCATAGTCTCGCGTTATTTTTAGCTGCATGACCTTTTCACCCTCACGGAATACAAACTATATGAAGTCATTTCATGTCACGTGCGTATAACAGGATCCGACTTTCCTTGAGAGTACTTAATTTCGGCGACGAAGTCCTTCGCGGGTAACAACAATAACTGACTTTGTATTTTATTCTAGCTGCAATGGGTCTCAGCAAAGTGAGTTTGTGGGTCTGACTGTGCGCGAATAATTTGGGACTTGGGTCATTTTGGTAACACCGACGCACCTCCAATTCCCGCTCGTCGAAGACCTGCAGCCAACCGGGATCTACCACCTCAAAGAGGCCCTTCAGGAATGATTTCGTTTGGCCGGCCACGCCTCGGTTCAGACGCCAATCT
>JAPUBX010003159.1:0-14870 GCA_028672205.1 Proteocephalus fallax
TCTCCAAAATTGATATAAAAGATGCCTACTTAAAGAGTCAACTGGATTACGAATCCAGTTTGCTGACAGTTATTAATACACTCTTTGGGTTATTCAGGTACAACTTTCAATCTTATGGGCTAAATGTCGCCCCGGCTATTTTCCAGGATTGCATGAATGGCATATTGGATGGCCTAAATGATATTGAAGTTTACCAAGATGACATTTTTGTAATTTGTGTCAGCAGGCATGATCATGACGATAGACTCCTCCAGCTATTCCGACACTTTGTCGATTATAATGTGGCGGTTAATCCGCTTATCAAGCAACCACTAGTAAATATCCGGTTGTGTAATTCAAGGGGCGCAAATTCGTTCCAATGCTTTGGTGCGGGAGAGGTCACCTTTTTCAAAGGGAATGATTTTCGACCGTCTCGAGGTCTTATTCTTTGAAGAAGTGGAAATAGTATGGTTACCATCCTCGACGTCACTGATTTATCAAGTCATCGTCGGCATGTCGATCAAATCCGATTCGATGAACCAGCTATGCCCGTCATCGATTCCCATCCTTCTGAAACAGACGTGCCCGCTACTGATTTCTATTCGTCTGAACCAGCTGATCCGGCTAATACGACTCCATCCGTTCCAGACCAAAGCTCGCAAGTTCTACCTCGGCGCTCGGAGCGTTTGGGTTTGAAATCGCCGGTCAACTACCGCATGCCATCGAAGCTGCTGCACCCAGGTGGATGTGGTGATTGCTAACTCTAATTATTAATTGTGTTTTACTATATTAACGTATATCGTACGTTACACTTTTGAATACGAATTATCGTTGCTGCACGTGTTCTATTCGTCAAGGGTCTCGGTTGGCTTATAGAGTTATACCGGTATTACAGACTATTCGTCTATTCTTCATTCAGGGTTTATTCTACCTCATATACGATACTATCACAGCTACCTAGGGGAAACCATGGAGCTAAGGTAGCCATAATAGCAGTAGTCATGCTCACTAATCGAAACGGATCCTGTTTTCGGAAAGCCAATCTAAGGGTTACAAACCGGAAAAGGCTCGTACGATACCTAATTGAAACAAAAAAACAATACATTAGCCAATTTGAGGATCTCAGAGAACTCCATAATTGCTAGAAATAGTTTTTCTTCAATTGAAGACTGTAATACAAAATTCGAGGAAATGCTTTCCAGCATCAAATCACTAGCAAAAGAAGGATTTTAACATTTGTTCAAATGCTTTTATACCGTTCCCTTTTTTTAAGGGTTTCTAAGGCTTAAAATCAATTACCCAGCTGCAATAATCTGAGTGGGTATGGTTGCAATAGCTGTTGAGGAGTTTGTGATTTTTAACGACTCCTTTCGTGAGCACCCATCAGCGGATTCCCACCCGTACCTCGAAGGTGTGGGACCTACGACAATGATTGGTTGTAGTCGAAACCTCCCTGACCTTGACTCAGCAGGTAATTGGTCAAACGTGATTAACCCGCGTCTGACTGTAGCACTTGGTGGAATTTGATTTTATTTCAAACCACCATCAAACAACACATTTTAAATGATAGCTTCTCTGGTTTAGTCCAGTTTCACCCTTGTGACAATCAGTGAGCTAAAGCGGTTTTGCGTTGACTTAGCGAATCAAAACGCTTCTCGTGATGAAGGTGTCTGTTTTAGGTTGCGTATTCCTTTGAGGAGGAGTACCTGGACTTGACGTTCATTAATGGACTGCGGCGTCACCACCTGTCGCAGCTAATTGTGGAAATCAGCAACCCCAGTGGCCTCGGAGAGACCTCCAAACCCTTACCAAAACAGGTAATCCACAAACCATTTTACCGAACCCCCCAACCCATCCTTGGGGAATTCCAAACACCAAGGTCACTCAATTAACAGTTTTCTCGATCTCACCTGCTGATCGTTTTAATATGACAGTCCGTAGCAAGATTGGGATCGCGATTCAATTTAGTATGTAAAGTCTCGTAGTTACTCCTTTCGCCGAGTCCTCCATGGATTCCGAGTTTCTTGAAGAGAAGGTAGGAGCTATAATGAGCATACTCCATGGCCCATTTCGACATCTCTGGCGTCATCTAAAAGCCCTTCACCTGCGTTTCAGCGCCCTTTATTTAGATCCACTTGGAAATCCAGCGTATTTTATGCTAGGCTGTAGAGTGTGAGAGAGAAAAAGATGGTCAATAACGTTTTAGAAACCAATAACCTCAATTTGCCTGTTCGTCTCAATCTGATCTAGGATCAGAGTGAGATTTTGAGAAAAGTTCCATCGTATAAAAAGGTTTAATGTTCATCTCTTTATTCAAGCGACGAGGACCAAAGATTTCAGCATAAGCCAGTAGCAATACGTGCCTGACCCCGTGACCTCAATAAAGCGAATACCATTATTATACCATCTGAGATCTAGCCTCACCGCTTCTGTTTAAACTAAAAAATCGGGAAAATGTGGAAATTCAGCTGTACAGCCTAAGATTTAATTTGAGAAAGACAAAAATAGCAGGGAGATTGGAGGGTTTACCTTATCGACGAGAGACGAGGGGTCACGCATAGTGAAATGGCGTTGAAGAATGGTGTCTTGAATGAGATGGATAGAAGCTTTCTCTAGTTTGTGACGGTCGATTATATTAGATTGTTCACTATTGATAGGCGCACCTGTTTTGAATATTAAAACTGGCTCATTGAATACCCCTTGTATGGTAATTTGACACCATTGCATTTGATAGTAGTAGTTGCTGTAGAAGTAGTAGTAGCAGCAGTGATCTTCGTGATATTAGTTGTAGTTAAAACAATAGCAGAAGCAGCTGCAGTAATGCTAGTAACAAGAGTAACAACAGCAGTTGTGGTAATAGTAATTCTCACTGACTATTCATCCTCCAGGAACGTTTCCTATCCCTTCGAGCTATGTGCAGCTTAATAGGGTGGGGAAATGATGTTGTTGTTCTTTATTTCGAAATCAAGCAGTACACTACCACTACGAGTACTTCCGAACAGGTCTCCACAAAGGTCGCCACCAGACACTGCAACAAACCTCGCGCTCACAGTTCACTGTCGTTTTATTTCATGGTTTAAAAATACATTACGATTGTCAGGTAACTTCGATACCACCACCAGTTAGTTTTCCATCCTTTTAGCCTTATAGCCAGTCTTAAATGAAGCGTAACTTCCGTGTCGATGTCCGTCTTTATAAGCCCCGCCAATTGTAGTATCTCTCAAAACGAGATCTTGACCATGATCGATACACTGGCCCTCTAGACATCTTCTGTGGGGTCTTTTCGGGCCGCCACCGCAGCTTCAGGCCCCAGGAAGACCTTGGGAGCGAGCCGGAATTCGGTCTGCTCACCGAGAGGCGGAATTCCTAGGCCATGGTCGTTGCTGACGAGCGTACGCGAACCGAATACTGTCAGCAGTTCCGCGACCTCAACTCAGCCGACCCCAAAATCAAGAATATACGACAGACGGAGCTTCTAGTAAACCTGAGGCAAGCTATCTTTGCGGTAAGTAGGGCATCGCCAGTCATCCTCATCGAGTTTGCGCAATGAACGCAGTTAGTGTAAAACTCGATCAATCACATTGAAGAATGCCAGGACTCGTATTAAACCGACCTTCCCCCCAAAAGAGCCTGCATATTCACTGTCCTTGTGATTTTATTTGATCTAAATATTTGGGTGATATTTTTTTATGAATAGATTGTAAGGCACTTCCACAACAACGACCCAAGCCATGAAAACATTTCAGCCCAGCCTGACTTCTCCCTCGCCAGTCATGGAAGGGATCTAACCACATATGTCCAGGTATGCTAATTGTTTTCAACTCCCCATCTCCTCAAACTCCGTCTCATCCTCAACTCCCCATCTCCTCCAACTCCGTCTAATCCTCAACTCCCCATCTCCTTCAACTCCGTCTCATCCTCAACTCCCCATCTCCTCCAACTCCGCCTCATCCTCAACTCCCAATCTCCTCAAACTCCGCCTCATCCTCAACTCCCCATCTCCTCCAACTCCGTCTCATCCTCAACTCTCCATCTCCTACAACTCCGCCTTATCCTCAACTACCCATCTCCTCTAACTCCGCCTCATTTTCAACTCCCCATCTCCTCCAACTCCGTCTCATCCTCAACTCCCCATATCCTCCAACTCCGACTAATCCTCAACTCTCCATCACTTCCAACTCCGCCTCATCCTCAACTCCCCATCTCCTCCAACTCCGTCTCATCCTCAACTCCCCATCTCCTCCAACTCCGCCTCATCCTCAACTCCCCATCTCCTCCAACTCCGTCTCATCCTCAACTCCCCATCTCCTCCAACTCTGTCTCATCTTCAACTCCCAATCTCCACCAACTCCGCCGCATCCTCAACTCCCCATCTCCTCCAACTCCGCCTCATCCTCAACTCCCATTCTCTTCCAACTCTGTCTCATCCTCAACTCCCCATTTCCTCCAACTCCGTCTCATCCTCAACTCCCCATCTCCTCCAACTTCGTCTCATCTTCAACTCCCAATCTCCTCCAACGCCGCCTCATCCTCAACTCCCCATCTCCAACTCCGCCTGATCCTCAAATTCCCATCTCCTCCAACACCGCCTCATCCTCAACTCCCCATCTCTTCCAACTCAGTCTCATCCTCAACTCCCCATCCTTTCCAACTCCGCCTCATCCTCAACTCCCCATCTCCTCCAACTCCGCCTCATCCTTAACTCCACATCTCCTCCAACTCAGTCTCATCCTCAACTCCCCATTTTTTCCAACTCCGCCTCTTCCTCAACTCCCCATCTCCTCCAACTCCGTCTCATCCTCAACTCCCCATCTCCTCGAACTCAGTCTCATCCTCAACTCCCCATCTCTTCCAACTCCGCCTCATCCTCAACTCCCCATCTCCTCCAACTCCGTCTCATCCTCAACTCCCCATCTCCTCCAACTCCGCCTCATCCTCAACTCCCCATCTCCTCCAACTCCGCCTCATCCTCAACTCCCCATCTCCTCTAACTCAGTCTCATCCTCAACTTCCCATCTCTTCCAACTCCGCCTCATCCTTAACTCCCCATCTCCTCCAACTCCGTCTCATCCGCAACTCCCAATCTCCTCCAACGACGCCTCATCCTTAACTCCCCATCTCTAACTCCGCCTCATTTTCAACTCCCCATCTCCTCCAACTCCGTCTCATCCTCAACTCCCCATCTCCTCCAACTCCGCCTCATCCTCAACTCCCCATCTCCTCCAACTCCGCCTCATCCTCAACTCCCCATCTCCTCTAACTCAGTCTCATCCTCAACTCCCCATCTCTTCCAACTCCGCCTCATCCTCAACTCCCCATCTCCTCCAACTCCGTCTCATCCGCAACTCCCAATCTCCTCCAACGACGCCTCATCCTTAACTCCCCATCTCTTACTCAGCCTCATCCTCAACTCCCCATCTCCTCCAACTCCGTCTCATCCTCAACTCCCCATCTCCTCCAACTCCGCCTCATCCTCAACTCCCCATCTCCCTCAACTCCGCCTCATCCTCAACTTTACATCTCCTCCAACTCCGTCTCATCCTCAACTCCCCATCTCCTCCAACTCCGCCTCATCCTCAACTCCCCATCTCCTCTAACTCAGTCTCATCCTCAACTTCCCATCTCTTCCAACTCCGCCTCATCCTCAACTCCCCATCTCCTCCAACTCTGTCTCATCCTCAACTCCCCATCTCCTCCAACTCCGTCTCATCCGCAACTCCCAATCTCCTCCAACGACGCCTCATCCTTAACTCCCCATCTCTAACTCCGCCTCATCCTCAACTCCCCATCTCCTCTAACTCCGCCTCATCCTCAACTCCCCATCTGATCGAACTCCGTCTTCTTCTCAACCCCCCATCTCCATTTTCTACCTAAAATGCATATCCTCTTGTAGACAGCCGTTTTTCAGAATCGTCGCGCTAAAGCCCTCGATGATTTTGCTCGCCAGGAGAAGGACGAATTGGGTTTTCAGCGCCACGATATAATCACAGTGGTCGATATGCACGATGAACACTGCTGGCTCGGCGAGATGAATGGTCTGCGGGGTTGGTTCCCGGCGAAACTGGTCGAGCTCCTTGACGAACGCTCCAAGTGCTATTCTCCCGCCGGAGATGACACTGTCTACGCAGCCACCGGCAACCTCGTTCGACGCGGGTAGGTCCCCATTTAGTCCTATCAGCAGACTGGACGTACCGCGGCCATTTCAAATCAACCACTTACGGAGGTCTCTGTTGCGTTTCCGCCTATGACAAGGCACCGTCGGCTCTCAGATAGGATTTATTTTCTTCTGATTTTTCGGGCACATAGTTTAGAATGGTAAAAATAAAGACGACGGGGTGCTCAATATGAAAACATTATTTGTAAATTATTCGCGGCTCTTTATAAGTATTGCTGGTTTGCCTTACATTTTTATACATTATTCTCGCTATTTCTCGGCGTTTAAATGAACATTCCCCCCCCGATAATACCGACGAATACATTTGGACTCGACTGCATTATTTTAATAATTATTAATTTTGCTCATGTAATCGATTGACTGATGCGCATCTGTCATTAATATCGAATCACAAGCTCTGGCAGGTTTTATAGGATTGGTCAAAAGATTGTCATCGAAAAACCGATAACACTAAATTTAGACTGGAAGAAGTTGCACAAGTCATGATACACCCTCAAGGTCACGTTAATTTTTGGCGATCATTTTGCAGGCTCTGCTCAGCCCTACGCGCCGTGTTTGAGTACGGACTGAAACGGGTTCGAGGTTTGAATGACCAGAGTTCCAGTCCGTGGAAGTTTACCGAGGAGGTCGCGACCATGGAGGCTGAACGGGACTCTTCCTCCATCCACTCGAGACTGATTCTCTGTCGAACATTCCGATTGGATGAAGTCGGAAAGGTGCTGAGTCCAGAGGAACTCCTTTATCGGGTGCGTCTGGATTCTTTCTCTAGCCAGTCAGTGTCTTTTTTGACGAAGGGGAAACGTGGATCATTGCTATTTAATGTTATTCCTGTTTGAAAGTTAGTCGACTGACCCGGAACAGGTTCAACAGTGCATCTTCTGGCTGGAGGTTAGTCGATCGATAGCACCAGGGACGGCTGGCATAGGGTCATCACCGTCGTTAGTCGAGTCGCCAGCGCCACGTATCATACAGCGTCATTCAGTGATGGCTCTTTTGACATTTTTAGCATGTACAAAGTTTCCTGAGGTTCAGATAACTAGAAAAGGCGGATTCTGTATAAAGAGCCCGCAGTTGATTGGAGACTCTCAGCTGGCAGAGAAGATTGGTTCACGCAATGAGCATCCCTTACCCACGCGAGAAGGTTGATGGAAATTACACGCCTACGGAAGAGGATGGGATCATCACAGAGACATCCGTTTGAGTTGGAGCACAAGAGAGGCTCTTGAACGGAAAGCGCCCAACTGATTAATTGAGTGGCAAGACGGAAGGTCTTGTTGGCTCCGCGAGTGAAGAGTCTCCTTCATGTGGAGACAGATAGTTGGTTGTCTTACTCTCGGTGAACCTGAAGGGTCGTCAAAGCTCCATTTTAGGGAAACCCGCACCTCTGAAAGAAAGATGGCCGCTATTTATTGGCCAATTGCGTGCCTTAAATGCGCTCAATGCAAAATTGACACGCGCATTCCTTTGTCTCGCACACCAAATAATTTTTGGCAGACGAAACCATTTGATATAATATTAAATTATTTATTTTATCGTATTTCATAAAAAATTCTTTTGCATATGTTGATATTCTCAATTATTTCCAGTCCATTAAGAGCATCAACGCTTCGCATTCTGACCCTGAAATCTCAGACAATGTCAAGTTCCGTACTCTGATCTGCATAGGACTCAAGTAAGCATTTCTAGCATTTCATGATATCCCTCAATTTTTCCATCTAAATCGCATTCACCTCGCAAATTGAGCTTAATTTGCGCAAGAGCGATTGCGTGGTGTCACTTGCAGGTTTGCGCGATACATCGATATCGCTAATTGAACTAGGATTTCCCTCGTTGTAAACCAATCCGGAGGTTTCTGGCCCTCTCCGGATGCCACAGAATAATGATAATGATCTTCGTTTTAAGGTCACAAGAACCGAAACTTTCAGATTTAAAGTGTACAACAAAAAATGGATGCAGGAAGTAGTGATTGTACATTGAAGATGCAGATGACGAAACAACAGCGAGGTAAATGGCAAAGAAAGGCCAATAAAACCCTCAAAATATCTAAAGTTTGGAAAATGCGTGAAGGCGGCCATTGAACAAACATTGCAATCTGAAGCTTAATTTATAATACCCCAGTTTTCATCAACACTGTCGTCAAGGGATACATTTTGGTTACATTGTTAGGTTGGTCACCGTTCTGATGCTGAAAATACACCTAGAAAAACGACTTGATCTCGAGTAACGGCTTCATTAAACAGTTACAATATTTGAATGAAAAAACCAACATCTGTTTATTGGTGCACTTAAGCGTGCGTGGAAATTTGCAATATATATCAGTTGCTATTCAGAACTTGTAGACCCTGTACTACTATCAATAAAAAAATGTTGATTTTCCATTTGAAATACGTATTCAATTGGAATTTTAAATAACTCGCAACCCTGTATTCGTTCAAATAGGTCTGTGGGGGACGTTTACGAGGTCGTCTTGGTTTTAAAAAATCGGAGATTGTGCAAAAGATTATAAAGATCTTGCGCGGGTAAATAAAGTGCAAACTACGCATCTTGTTTTCCTGTTTGTTTTTAAGAGAATGCCTGTCTTAACTGGCATAATATAAAGCATTTAAGGCAAGCATAATCAGAATGGTACCAGCATTATCCGGAGGCGAGTTAATTAATGTGCTGTACTGAACCGGAGTTCCCAGTATTGCCGCTTTCTTAGTGAGACAAGTACTTCATCTCTGGCTGATAAATTTTCTGCTCTTGCGAGGACGTTGCGAACCCTGGCGATAGTGGTACAATCCATGGCTCCAGCGCTTCCTTCGTAGTCCGGAAAGCACCTGCCTGGTCAGCCTTGATGGTACCTGCCAGACGTGGCAGGATGGCGGGTAGAGGCAGAGGTCAGTGACGACGGCCGGTGGACGAACAACCGCAGCAGCCGACGGCGTTGTAGAAGGGTAGACAGCTTCTGCGTGATTCCACAGCGCCATCTTATTTGGTTGGTCACGCCAGTCCGCTTAAGAGTTCCGTAGTAGACACGAAGATTCTTAGGAATATTCTGCAGGCAGCAACGTCCTCGTCCAGTGCCACCGGACAAGGAGGTGGAGGTGGCCGTTGTCGTCCCCGACGCAGCACAATCATTCAGGCAGCAGACGGTTTCCCAGGGGCACACCACCACGTTTGGCTTACTTTTTGGAGTCGAACCTCAGGGTCACAAGCGAGCAGATCGATGGTGCTAGCAACCCCTTCTACTCTCCCATACGACCTCCTATCGCCGTGAATTTCTCACCAGCGAAATAACCGCATTCATGAGTGTCGCCATGAAGGTTCTGGGGAATATTTCCACAGGTGGCGTCACCCCTTCACCCCCAGAGTCGAACCCAGGTTCGTGACCAGCGGAGCTCGGATGCTGAACACTGCACCATCGCATGGGCGGTTGCTATCCGGGACACAACCTCTAGCGACTCCCCCCCCTTTCTCTCCGTCGGACAGACCGAGGCAACCAGACCTTCTGTATAAGACCAACGGGAGACGTCGGCGTGTTCTGTTGCGCAAGGCTGCTAAGGCGCGTGTGTGGGTGTGTGTGCGAGTCTTTGACGCGTCGTGCGAATCCGGGTAGGCGTGAAAGAAAGGGGACCCGTACAAATATCGCAAACGATATTCCGGGTAGAGCTTTCCCCCATAGAGAGAGAGAGGGGGTTTCCTATGTTTATGCCCGCAGGACACACAATCTCGCTCTTCAAATGAGCTGTGGTTTTCAGAAACGCTGCATAATAGAACATCAGAAACACCTTCGAGAGAGGATGAACCGGTATCTGCTTCAAGAATGTGGTGAACCGTGGCTTCAAGTTATGGCTCCTGCGCCGCCCTCCGTATACGGGCTGAGAACCCAGGCGGCTCATGTCGGCTTTGATTGTATCCATTCAAGGTGTCGCGGGTTCGAAAGGTCAGTGGCTGACCCGTGTAAACCATGGACGTGTTTGCACAGCGACGTATTATTCCGTTATTTACTAGTCCGCTTTTGGAATTCGTCGTAAACACCACTGATCGAATACTTCCAATCTCCTTGTATCTCCGACGTGCAGTTGTCGGGTCTCGTGAACGTAGGTAGTCTTGAACCGTTGTCTAGAGTTTTACCTAGTTTTGGCCTCACAAGTTAGTGGGCTGTTGATACATGGACGTCTTTCCTCGCTAAACCTTGATTGGTGGATAATTGATTACAAATAAATGCCGGCCAAAATTATTTGAGATTATGAGATACTAAAAACGATTGGTTACAGTTGCTGTTGCAGCGTCTATGTGACTTTGGATTGCTTTTTTCGTGAACAAGTCCCGTGAAGGTTGATCACCGGTTTCCCAGCGATACCTCAAAGTTGTAGGGACCACGATGAGGATTGATTGTATTCTCAACTTTGCTTGCCCTAACGAAGCAGCCGATTGGTTAAACACGTTTAATTTGTGTGTAACGGTGGAAAATGGTTGGCAATGGTTTGAAACCCCCAGCGAGCAACACCGCATTGTTATTGGATACCGCGAAAAGTTAGTTGGTGAGTGAGTGAAAGAATACGGCTTGACTGCCAGAACAAAGTTAGTTGGTTTGTTAAGAGGGAAACGTGAGTCAAAACCCCAAACTGATGATGATGATGATGATGATGACTAAATGCCTGTCACAAAGATCGATGTGGGCGATTTGAAATATCAATATTGATGATCACATACCGGTTTTACGCATGTCACAAGGGAAATAATTGGTTTTGTAGGATGGTGGATAAATATATCCACCCCAGAGCGTATAACGCTTCGATGGTCTCACAGATGTGTACCACCAATCTGCAATCGACAATTATTCCTAAAAACTACTATAAACGGAATCAGTAGACATGATTATCTTCCCGGATGTGTAGGCCATTATAACGCTTTATCTCTCCCATTCTCTCAGGGTTTTGAGTCAGTTCTCCTTCCACTTGACCCCACTGGCAGAGGTGAGTCGCAGTGTCCTCCCGAGTCGCATCGAGCCCCCCCTGACGCCCGGGGATACGCGCAGTCTCTTCCGCGCCGCCAAGTTGCCCCTGTGGCTCCTAGCCAAGCTCGGATTGGGTGGTCTTCGTCCTTTGCAACTGCAGCCTAGGAGGAGCGGCAGCTACTCTTACGAAGATTTCGGCGCCTTTTGGTACGACTTTGAGTCGACGAGGGACATGCTAGTCAAGTATCATCTCTTCAGCTGGGAGTTGTGATTATTGCATCGCCTCCAAAGTGTATCTGTGATATGTCTTTTTTTGTTAGTATTTTGTCACTGAACTGTGTGTGCATCGTTTTGTCCTGTGAAATATCGGAGAGCGTTGCCAGATTCAATTTTATTATGAAATCAAAATGCTTACCCAAACGGATTCGCTTTATACAAGGTTTGGTTATGAGGGAGCCAATTGAAACAGAACGCCAATAAGAGCCAAACATGCAGTGAAATTTGCCCCTGTGACCGGCATGAACGTCTCAAATAACCCCCGCGTTAAGGTTGCCTAACCGTGAACGGGTGACTAGTAGACTAATTCACTGTGAATGTGTCGTGAACCCACAAAAACGCGGGATTTCTGAACTTAAGCTGATAGATAATATCTCCTCGTGGCCAGGTTTCGCAGCCGTGGTTCTGGCGGATTTTAAAGCGGTAGATGCGAACCTTTGTCCAGAGGCCTATCTCGGTGCGTCCCCACAAGGTCGTTCGCAATTGTTGGAACGCCTTCCTGGGGCCGTGGAAACGCAATTGTGCTTCCATCTTCGCTTGGCCGTTCGGCAGGATATTTAAAGGCTGGGACATCGTTGAGGTATTGCATAAGATTACCTTCTGCTCGACGAATATCGCCTCGACCTATCCTCAGATTGAAGTAAACTCGCTGATAATGGCGTCCAAAATCAGAAACAATGGGTGTGGGAGGTCGGCATAGTTGTTAATAATAATTGTAGCGGCTTTATTGAGGTCACGAGGAACAAAACTTTCAGCATGACACAACACAGTATAACAAGTACTAGATATGAAAATTGTCTTTTAAGTTCCTGCTTCACCTGCTCGGGACAAATAAGGAATGACCGAATTGCTATACGCCGCCGTTCTTGTTGGTATTGAACTGTATAGCCTTAGCATTGGTCGAAGAGATTTCAACTTGGATAAACTTGAAAAGACGGGATGGGAGGGGTCACTTAAAATACGAACATCGATTTGTGAAAAACTATTGAAGTGGAGTTGAACGATGATCTTTTGAATCGAGAGAATAGGCAGACCACTAGAAAACGAGATTATTTTAAAACGTCTATGAAGGGTTACAAAGTCAGACCATTTAAGGCCGGGGAAAATTTCTGGCGATAAATATACAATTAGGGGAATTATACAGCCATGAACAAAGGTTTTTAAACAGCTACCGCTCAAACTAAGTCTCCTGAACCGGCGAACTAATAAACAGAGGCGACGACATTTACTGAAGACGGCACCCACTGCATGATAACTGAACACGTTTTCCTATAGTTCCACGGATCGTGAATTAAGAAGTGACTGCCCGCTAAAATAAAACAAGTTCCCAATCCTTTCTGGAAACAATAGCTTCATTTCGTTTGTTATTTATTTGTGAAATCAAATAATATTCTGTCATATTTTTATGAAACACGAATCCTGTTCACTGTAAACGCAACTCCTGGACTAGTGTTCAAGGAGAATTTAATGATTGAGCTTCGCTGAATTGTATTTCAAGTCGTATTTAAAGGCTTTGATTCCAGATTTGTCGTCTTTTATTAATGTCTTCGAAGCCACGCCTTACGTAAGTTGACAACGCTCTTCTTTTGTTCAATTCCGCGCAATGACCCGTCGAATATTCGACGGTGATTAGTACTTTCAAAAAAGAGACAGCACAGTTCTCCCACAACGACATTTTTTGAAACACATAATCGAAATTTGCGCAAATCTGCTATCGTATCAGCAAGATTCGTCAAATTTTGTTTGAAGCTCCCGTGTTTATTAAAATTCGGTTACAGTCAGTAGATTCTTGTCCGATAATTTTCTATTCCTAATGGATTATCTGGCGTTATTTAACAACGTGGGAAAAAACGGTCATTCTCCTTTAAATTTGGAGCTTGACGTGGAAACATGTTTAACCGGACACATTTACCAACAGCATGCCGACGAAGAAAAATTCGTCTTGATTGCGATGCACAGTGAACAGTCGGCCTTAAATCTGCCGCGTTGGCCGTCTCTTCTCTTGTCTACCCGCATTCCATAAACGAGAGCATTCAAAATACGCAATTCTGGCATAATGTGAAGGAAAGCTGTTCACGTTGTAGTCGGTGTATTCAGGGCTATTTGGTGTATATTGTCTACCGTGAAATAAAGACGCTGTCCATTTTCCAGACGTACACCTAGATAAACAACAGTCGTGTTATGGGAATGAAAGAATACGCCATGCGGCCTCATTGCTGCTTATGCATCTTCGGGTCTGGTGGAGCGCGATTTCGTCGATATGCACCACCGAATAACCTATCACCTTTTTCTGTTTGAACGCCAAAAACCGCCACATGGCTTTTTTTATTCACGCACTGACAAATGCACGATTTGACTGAGTTGCAGCATTCAACGTGTAGATAACAAAGCAGAAACACCCGAGAATTGTCTACCTAGATGTTGCCGTTTTGCATTTGAGGAACCGCACATTAGCCACCATTCCGTCGTGATCGTCTTCTGTGTAAAGGATCCTATCGTTACCTGTAGCTTGATGGGGCTCTAACATTGGTGGAAATCGCTTGGAGCATTTCCCGTGATTAGGATGTGAGAAGTGGGATTCAGTTCAACTTAAGGTCAATGTATCATGTTTATTCATAACAGCCTCATGCAAACACAAATGGATGTCGACATCAGTTCTGCATATTACTTTGTCGATTTTGGTGGAATTTATTTGAATTTAAGAGATTGTCATTTCCGATTCGATTGCCTTTGCAATTGGAACAATAGTGTCATTCGTCCACCGGAATACTTTGGCGATTTTTGACTGAATCCAGTCACGCGTTTTTTTTCTGTGGGATCGTGAATCAAATTTACCCATTCATGATGGACGTAAAGATGTCGAAGCGATGTACGCAATATTTTGTGTCCCCCACTTTTATTGTAACCTAGGGATATCCTTTACAAAGAAAACGGTCATACACGTGCGAAACGGCCACATCAATGTAGATAACCCGTCGATTGGTTTGTAGTGACCTTAAAACGCCCCTTTTGTTTTAAGACACACGAACCGATTTCCGCCCACGAACGCTCGAGCGCCGACTTAACAAGGGCAATTCTAACGAGTTCTCCGAGGTTCATCCCCGGGATCATTTTTTCGAATGTTTGCTTGACTGGATTAAAGCTATAATCAAGGCAAGCAAACATTTGAGGAAATTATCTCTGGAATGTACCTCGGAGAACTCGTTAGAATTTCCCTTGTTAAGTCGGCGCTGTCCTGTTTTGGCGTAGAAACAGGACAGAATTGATTGGAGTGCGGTCATGCATATCGATGATCAGTACCTCTAGAAAACGGGAAACGCGTTTTTTTACAGCGGCCAATGTTGACCAAATATTTCTTATTCCTCCGGCTACAACATCAACCAATTTTTCCATCTTTGTGACGTTAATTTGTTTCGGCAACCTGTGACTAATAGTGTCCTCCATTATGGAGCGAAAACGGTCTTTAGTATTTCGAAACTAACCGAACGATTTTCTGTA
>JAPUBX010003163.1:0-35415 GCA_028672205.1 Proteocephalus fallax
CATTTTTTTGATGCTGTTAAGTAACCTAAAAGACAACGTAAAAGGGTTGTGGACGGATATTTCAAATTTTAAGTAACGCGGCAAGTTAAGTAGGATCGTTTAACAAAGATTTCTCATCTTGATCGAATCATTCATTTAAAATGCAAGCCTTGTTCATCACACGGAGGTTATTGGTTCCAAATAATAATAATATTCGGTGTTTTATAATCGTTTTGAAAAAAAATCAGTTTTGTTCATAAACGTTTATGTTGCTTAAATATACCGTTGGTATGCGAAGCTGTGGAAATCTCTATAGGTCTAATGTTCATTTCAGAGCACAAATTTAACAATTAAATGTTCCCGAAGAACCCAATTACGCATTACAATAGAGGAAATTGAAATTAACTTCTAAAACGCCACGTTCCGGTTGACAAATTACTCGGTAATATTGGACGCATAAGATTTAATGCGCAATGAAGATGCTCTATTTCTATAAAAAAAGATAAATTAAGTCACAGTAGGCTCAGAACCTGAGATTCCTCGTTTATATTCAAAAATATTCTATCGAACGTCTCTTGTTATTCTAATTCTCATAGTCCGATCTTGAACTAATGTATCCAGCAGAAATACTGTGGACAATTTAATTTTTGCTGATTAGAATTGTGATAATTTGAAGATAATTAACTTCCAAGGGGGTATTTTCCAATGAAATAGGGACCGGTTTGGCTGTTAGAAATCTTTGTACTGGAGACTTAAGAACGGAAACTCTTTAAATATTACAAATACGTCAGACGCTTGTCTTACGAGTTTCTGAATCGGAAAATAAAGCTCCATTTCAACGCAGTCTATGAAAGGCTTTGTGCGCCACCTGTTCCCAAACCGACGCAATAAACTCTAGTTGAATGAAACTGGTTTAAGCAATCGAGTAAACAAATATAACACTTTCTCTTCGGTGTCAGCAACGATCACGGAGTCATCCACAAAGTGTAGATAGATGCTCGTTTTGTTTTAAACCTCATTCTTAGGTCAGTTGTAACCAATGGTGAATCATGCACAGATGACATTTGCTTGCCGAAATTACACTCGAACATGCTCATTCGAAAAAATGCCGGGCGTGCCTGAAGACCCTTTGGTTTCCGGAATATGCTTCAAAATATGAGTGCCTATTCGAGAGTAATTTTTACAAAGTTATAATCTATAAGACATTTTGTACATTGTGTTATTATAACATTGGTATTTAGTTTATTAACTATTCTACTGAATGCCGTTAATTATCTTTTTTCGGATCGATAGAAATTGGCAGTAATTGTAGAATCTCCCAAACCGGAAATGAAGCAAGACACGTGTTCGTTATAGTTTTTTTTTATATAAAAATGCAACAAATTAAACGTTAAATTCGGGTATTAAAGGGGATAACCTGCTTTACAATCCGTCCTTTCAGGGGTAAGCAAAACCGAGCTCTATTCGCTCTTTCCTAGAATTCACAATTTTTCAGCGGTTTGGGTGAATTTTGTGGTTTTGGTAAAATACTAGCTAGACCATACCGCGCGTTACTGTGGCGCAGTTTACCCCGTCTTCCCCTGCCAGGTGCTAATCACCTCAACAAGCATTCGATTATATTGCTTTTTCCTCACACAAAAATCCCGACGATTCTAGCGACATGGCTAATCCAGGTACACGAAACCAAACGTTAATTAAGTTGGTCCCTACCCCGATCTGGAACAATTTTAAAGTGCAAATCGCTGTCACGCAGTCTGTATTTTTAAAGAATGAAGATTAATCAATATGGCCCTCGCGCCTACAATCGATCGGCCGCTTGAGATGAATGATTTATGTCCAATACCCCACATCCATTCACGCCCATCAAGACCATGAACATCGAGCGTGTTGGACTTATGCAATTCGTAGTCGCTGCACAACATATTGGCTTCCTATAAACTGACTGGTCATATATAATTGATTGTAACACACACACACACGAGGTTGAACGCCAAGGCTACTGTCAATAGCGCATCCACTTGGCGAACATTGTGCATCAGCGACCTCAAATGCCCACGCTGTTCTCGGGCGTGCTTTCGAACGCGACTTGGCAAAAGGCGGTCACGTGCGCGCCGAAGCTTGGCGAAGGCGCCGTGTAGTCAGCTGGTGGGCGCGGGATTGGCGGGCGTGCAGTTATTGATTGCGAAATGAAGCGTGGGGGCGCGGGTGTGTGTGCGTTACCGAATGCAACTTGTAGCGTTTTTCCAGTAGGAGATCGGATTTTAAACGTTGTCGCAGATGACAGCAAGGTTTGGCGAAAATTTTGGGAAATTCAGACAAGACGAGTGATCTCATCGAGGGGGTGGGGTGATCCCAGAGACGCGATCCGTCGTTTGTGACCGGACAGAGGTGAAATGGTCAGCTTAAGACCAGTTACCTGATACAACACAAAACTAAAGCATTATAAATAGGAATTCATTCAAATGGAATCAACTGAATTGCGAATTGCCGCCGTTCTTATAGATATAGAACGGTATTGCCTACGCATTGATCGAACAGATATACAATTAGATCAACTTTAATAGAGGGGATGGGACGGGTCATACGAGCAGCGATTAGTCTACAACTTGTGAAGTGGCGTTGTACGATGATCTCTTTGATTGAGGACCTAGGCAGACCACTAGAAAACGATATTATGTTTAAAAAAACCTACGGAGTGTTACAAATTCAAAAGATTTGAGGCCAGAGAAATTCAACTGGTAACAATACAATAAGGGAGATTATACAGGCATTCACAAAGGCTTCACACTGCTTGACCTCGCTCCAAGTCTCCTGAACCGGCGAACAAAGAAACAGAGGCTACGGCATTTACCGAAGACGGCATCAACATGATCACTCCAAGATAACCGACTGTTGCAAATAAAGCCGACGAATTTTAATTTTGAGCTCGAGGCGAAATTTTGGAGTGAAGAGCATTCTCCAACGACCATTCCAGTACTTCATTGACTGCCTGCCCGAGCTGTTGAGAATCCCCATTCGTCTTGCAGGCTTGGCATAAAGTCAGGTCGTCTGCGTATTTTATTAGCGTGCCGTCCTAAGGCGATCGAAGGCTAGAACTGGAATAGTTTGAAAGAAATAGAGATATAACTGCAAACAAAATAAAAGGGATACCAGAAGTATTTTTATTGTTCCGCGTTCAACAGAGATATCCTGGGGGTACATAAAAGTGAAATAACAAATTAATTTTCGAAAAAGGTGAAATAAAACATCTGAATTACATGATTATACAAACGTGTACTGTCGACGAACAAACAACCCCATCCATTATACTGTAATCTGACCCAATGACGAGTCAAGAGTTCTTCTTTTGGGGTTCTAAGCATACAAGCACGATTCACAGCTAGGCATCGGTTTGTTTTTTTCGTACTAATCAAGAATATTCAAGTGTTCTTGCAGTAAAAATCACATAGACTATTTCTTAAATAGCTTTTCGCGAAGACTGGTTTCAGTTTCACCATTTTCATTCTTATTCATTAATGGATGCGGGATCCCCTTTACCTGCCGTATGGCCACTCATTCTGCCACCAGCCATGTCTCCTGTCCACTCCCAATCAACGCACGACAAGATGTACATACTGCGGCATTGAAGATGATGCCGAAAGTCTCGTTTTCAACCAGGACCTTAACAATCAAATCGACATTTAAATACTGAGCCTAAACACCTTATCTACGTGTGCATCGCAGCTGAGAAAAAAAAATTCGGACCAGACGAACATAGGATCAGGGTATTATCAAAATCCCAATGCAGCGACCAATCAAACACCGCATCAACAGCAACAATTTGTCGCGACTGCTGCCCCACATGCTAATTATCGAACGGACCGTGAACAGTACAATTCACCCAAGCCACAAATGTGGCAACAAAGAGCAGACTCTCGCTGTGACGATTATCATCAACAGGGCTTTGCAGTTCCAACCCAACAAACACTGCATAAACAGCAACAATCTGTTGCGAATGTTCACCCACAAAGATATCAACAACCTAATTCAGGAGTGACACACATTAATGATCAACCAATATACAATACTAACCCACACAACAGACTTCATGACAACTTAATCCCGTCAAATGTTCAGCAACCACTGTCTGTGTGCGACCAATGCAATCAAGGCCTACAGCTCAGCTTGTGCAACCTTTGTTCAAAGATATTGTGCTTCGATTGCAAGTACGAACACGTTAAATTCGTAAGCATGTATTGCGTTATTAAGGGCGCATACTATGGGTTACGGCCAGGTCAGGCCAAGAAATTGCGTAATCTAAATGACGTCTTCTCAAAAGGCTTCGTGGAGAACTATCTGACAATATAAAATGACAATCCCCCGCCCCCATATTCATTATTTGGAGTATCTGGACTAATTTCCGTAGGCATTCACAAAAATTTAATTTTAAGTCCACCATTTTCTTCCTCTTTTCTATTCAAACAGGTTTCCGGGAGTATTTCCCAGAAATTAGAATTTCTTCAAAATCCCATCCCCCTACTCAAGGCCCTACGCGAAACCATTGATAAGCGCAGGTCTACCCAGTCGAATCCACTTCCACGGGTAAATGAGCTCAATGAGATAAAACAGGCAATGGAAGCCGTCTGCAAGAGAGCTGTCAATAGCGCTGTTGAGAGATTTCGGGCTGAGGAGAAAAAAGCGACGCCAGCGTACATGAAATCCAATGAACAAATTATATCTGCTATTCGGCTCATAAAAATGGCAGGCAATTTATCCACTGTTCTTCAGTGCGTACATTCTGACAAGGCATTTGTAGGCCTCTATTGATTCCAAATGGTGGCGTAAATAGTTGAATCGATTTCCATTAAATTTCTCTGCAAGTAAAACATTTGCTGTTGATTGTATGATTAAACCATTTGACCGCTTTGTTGCACCGGTGTGTGAGTCATGTAACAGGTTAGCTTCCAAAATTGATTTAAAGGAAATATAAAATATTTCCAGAAAAACGTTTGTTAGAACAGCACGAATATAAAGAAGTGAATTATTATTGATATTATAAATGATATTTGTTTCTCAGTGTTAATGAGTCCATTTACGTTTGTGGTAAAGGCGAGAATTTTGGTTTGTCCTCGTTAAGAGGCGCTCATTGGTTTGGGCCAATCACCACTTTCTGGGTGTGGCCTAAGGTAGCCGTGGGACATTAAGGGATGCCAAGTAGTCCTCAGGGTGATTGAATCCATGGAGTGGTCAAAGGATCAGCTCGTCATAAAATGGATTCAAAGATCTAGAAAGAATCTAAAAAAAATTGATTTTCTTTAAATTCGATACTGTTGCCATGTAGGTGATGTAAGACAGCAGATGCAATAATTATAGCCCAGGCAGTAATCGATACTGTTCATATTTTCTTTCAATATACAAATGAGTGTCTCAGAAATCGTACGTATTCTCACCGAACTGAAAAAGACAATTGACAACTTTCGTGAAATCGAGGAAACTGTCAAAGAGGTCTTCCATAAGACCCCCACACATTGAACTTCTTGTAGAACACCCTCTCTTCAGTAATATTTAACAGTTTTGCGCTGCCTACCAGTCGGTTGCTGATCATTTTATAAACGGAACATCTTCATTTGGTTGCAGATTACAGACAAAATATCAGAATATCCATTAATTTCCTCCGCTACAGTACAGTAAAATTCACCAAATTCACATCTGTGTAAACTGTGACTTAATCTTACTCAACACGTAAAACCTCCTGTCTTCAACGCCCACTGGCTTGGCGCTCCTATCTCTTTGATGGAAAATATTTTTTTCTATTTAAATTAGAATTATTCTTCTTTTGAGGATTGATACGAAGCGAAAGAAACCCCAAAGGATGCTAATGCCGAATTTAATACACCTCAACTGTTGAATCCCACTCATGATATATATTTTTTGAGCTTATGGTGATGGTATTTTAATGCAAATACGACACGTATCCAAATGTGCAAATTCGTAAACATTAGAATAACCTGTTTTATATAAAGCGGCATTTGAAACTTATAACATAAAACGCCTGCGATCTACTGAAGCGAGTGTTTTACGCTCAGTAAATACATTGATTGGAGGTTGCTGATCTGGCACTTGAGCTAATTAAATTTGCACCAAGCCTCAACTTGAGCTATAGCGGTGATAGCTTGTTGCATTTATTTATTGTTTCGGTCAATTTTATGTAGACGTCGCCGATTAACGTCGCCAGTCTGTTTAATATGAATCGGATCTAATAACCCCTTTCCGACTTGAGTGATGCTTTCCTAGACGAAAAAGTAACCTCTTAAATGCAGTTTTTGATCTGCGAGACGAGTTTAATTGATTCTACCCTTGCAGATACAGGTTTTGAGTTCAGCCCAATTGTTGGAGGCGGAGAATTCGTTGGCGGGTAAAAAAAGCTCTGTGAGGAGCCGAAAAATTGTCAGCAATCAGAAGATTATACAGAGCATCAAGGTGTAGTGGTAAACTTGGTAGATATGGGTGACTGTATCCCGTCAATCGGTGAAGATTGTTTCAAAGTTCGCCGGGTTTCGTAATCGCTGTACAGCTTATCCACAAAACCATAATTGAGTCGATTTGACTCAGCTGTGACCCTGATTAAAATAGTTCAGCGCGCACGGACTCGTTTTTAGTAAGGTTTGGGACAAAACCATTCGGTTAGTTGTCTTAGCTATATATTTTCGTTAGACCGACGGCTATGCACTTTAGAACTGTCTTAGATAAACTTGAGTCCAGACAAAACATGATCAGTCCTGGAGGAGCTGTTTTCGTGAATATGTACGTTTATTTAACAGTAAATCCATTCGAAACTGATGAGTCGAAAAACAGTCTTACATGTCCGAAACACGCGTTAGGAAAAACCATTTGATGACCAAGATGTTGCATGACGTTATTCACACGACTTAAATAATGTAGGCGGTCATTTGCAACAAGTGCTGAAGAAGGAATGAACAGGCGTTGAAGGCGTCGGCTCTTGTTCGGGATCAGGGGCTCTCTTTCCATAGCCGAGTTAGGGATAACTGACGGCTTGTCCTTATTCAGTATCTAGTTCTGAAGCGCAGACATAGAAATCACCAGTTGGGAAACTACTTCGCAGAGTTGGGCCATCTTTGAAAGGGTTTTGTCATCGTCCTTATTGACGGTCGGGGGTGAGACGGTGACGTTTACTAGTCGACATTCTGGATGAAACGGACCATCTGGGCTGGATCCTTTGCGGCGTCTGCTTGATAAGCTTCACAATTTCTGCTCAATTTAAAGTAACGGAGTATCAATGGTTTCACAAAGCTCACGATAGCGTTGAATGATGGTCTTTTGGATGAAGATAATGGCTACTGCACTGAAAAAAAATTATTTTAAGAATATTGCGGAGCTTAAAAAAACAAAAACATTTGATACAATAGCAAAACCGAAAAAAGTATCCACGTCATCATTCCTAATCGAAAATCTAAAAGTAAAAGGGTTTCATCAAACAAGACAAACGGGAAACATTTTGTGTGTTTTGTGTGCTATGCTTCCCATGCTTTTTTACACGCAGAAAAATATCGAAAAACCATTTATATTAAAGCTCTGACAAAGTTAAGTTTCCGAAAACTTAAGGCATTGCACAATTTTGATAAGTCAAATAAGTTAAGATAGTTGTCTAACCCTTTAAAAATCTCAAAAAGAATACTGCATTTTAAATGACAGGAACCTTTCTCTTCCTCATGTCGATCATTTAGTCTCACATTAATTAAGTTTTTGATAGTTCAAAAACTCGTTTTGCCAATCGTCTTCGAACGCTTTGCTTGACTAGACGAGGAGGTTACGAGGCGTTACCACGGTCACAATTTAAAATAAACTAAAGTGCATCGATATGTCGTTTATTATTTGCTATTGATACACCTCTGTGTGGTCAATGCAAGCATGTGCTTAACCAAAACTTAAATAACTCCATTTTTATTTGTGATGAATTATCAAGAGTGAATAACATTTGATGCGGAGCCCTCTCGAATGAGTGGTGTTAATGTTTATTTCAAGACTAGGCTAGAACTGAAACAATAACGTTGATCTTTCATTAAGAAGATAAGAGAATTTCCTTGACTCGACGGGTTTTTCAACTTTCCAGGAGACATTGTTTTCCGTTTTCACGATACCCACTAAAAGAGGATACTTTGGGGGAATTAACAAATCATTAGGAAGAACGGCATTACAATTTGGCTTGCCCAACCAGATAGACAATAACGTTCAGGTGTACTCCAACATGTTGAAACCACGCATTAAGACAACATTTATGAGAGATATGAGTGATTCATCGCTGTGGTCACGAGCATTCACAGGTCACAGTTGATTCCCAGAAGAATCTGGACAAAATGTGGACAATTTTGGCATCTCGAACAAGTATTTGACTCCAGGAAACCACGAATTGCCTTATTTAGAAATTTGTAACAATGCCAAATTGCAAGCTGCATGTACAATTGCTGTTTTAAATGCAGTTTATTTTCACATTAATCTCATCTCTTTAAGGATTATGCTATATAAAAAGAGTTTCGCGTTGGAGTGGAGTGGAATTTTCAACGAGATTGATACAAATTATCAATGCCATAGTTTGTGAATCAGTGTGCTGAAGTCAGAACATGCTATTAATAAAATTTCATTAATCGTTATCTTTTGCACATCGCAGGTCACCAACAAATCAATAATTTTATACAGCGTATCACACTTATATCTTAAGGTAGGGTGCTGTTTGGATTATGTGCGCTGCTAGTATTTTGAAGAAAGAGTAAAAATAGTAACTTTAAATTATCAACCCTGATTTATTTAAATACTTTTCTCTTCGGATTCTAGCAAAGTACGTTTCGACAAGATCCATATTTTGTCGAATACATGAAAACGGTGATCCAAAATTGTGTCCAACCAAACGTGATCTGCGCCAAATGCCGCAATTCATGTAAACGGTTTATCCTCTTTCGCCAAAGAAATATAAATAATTTTGACCGACACTTGGTGCTTGGCGTTTAATTGTCCAAATACATTTCGCACTTTCTGTAGAGCTTTGACCGCTAGATATTAATTGCTACAAAACAAAGCGAACAGGCTATTCGACTTTTTGCTTTTGCATGATTCGTCAATTATTAATTGTATGTGCTTATTGTCAACATTTAAGGCAGCGTTTCTTAATGGCCACCAAACAAATCGAAAAATATCCCCATTATAAATTCTGGTCCGGTGAATAACTTTAATAATAATAATTTTTAACCCTCTGCCTATTCATTATGGGCATTCTAAGATGTATTCCTTTCGTAAACGGAGACCAAAAACAAAAGGAACGTTGTTTAGTCGGTAGGTTACGCGTAAAATTGGTGATTTAAAATGGCTCTATACACTTTGATAATTGTATTTATTTTACGTGAACAGTGATGATTTTTTAAGAACACTGATCAATTTAATCACTTGGTTATACTGTCGTTCGTTGAACCGCGTGCATCAAACTACTGGCAAACGGGTTTAGGTTAAATCATGAAGAGAAAACCACAATTCTTTTTTCTCAGGCCACATAATCGAAACTGTAAATGGATGACGAGTCTTCCCAAAATATAAATGCTGAGACAAATTCTACGTATTTATATGTAGAGAGGCTGTGAACAATTGGAAATACACCAATGATCTAACATCAAAAGTAAATGACATTTTGCGTGCTCGTACGAATGCGAATTCGGAGAACGATACGCCTTTATGGTAATTACAACTTTTCCTGGCCTTACATAGACCTCGATCATCAGCTCACTAATCATCTTGTTCACGTAACGAGCTCAACACTTTCCGCATTAAAGATTAACAATAAGTATTTCTAACTTGAGTTCTTGCTTCACCGTTTCTGGTGAAATTAACAATTGTCGACGAATCAGGATTTAAAGCTTTGCGATACTTGGCCATTCTAGATAGAAACAAAATAGCACAGCCTTCGCATGGGTCGAACTAATTAACATTGAGAAAAGATATGCCATAAAGGCATGATACCGGCATTCACGAATACCCTGATACTGCTGATGTCGCCCCAAGGAGACTGAAACGACGAACGATGAAACAAAAACGGTTGCATTCCTAAAGACGAAATTCGACTGATGCAAAAATAATAAAAAAGGATGCACCGGCTTTGTAGGACTTTTACAGGAAGTTTCTCATATATATGTTTACTCGTGGCCTCCCCAGTGTCATGGAATCGAACCAAGGTCTCTACCACCAACAGAGCCAGGATGATCACCACTACCCAATCGGGCCACCTTCCACCAAATTATAACTACCTGCCGACCAATTTATTCCAGCATACAGCACCTAAGAATTCGAATGGGCTTCCGATCACACTCATTTACAGAAAAAAAGGCTTTTAATTAATATTAATTTTGCATAGTGGAGCTTTTTAACAATACGAAGCTTGAAACGCGGTATCCCCTGTAAGCGATACGCTAGGTATTCCACTAGAAGGGGAGGTGCATTCAGCAATCAGCGAGTTCTTGTGGATGAGAAACGTTGGCCTTAAATGAAAGCGCATCGCTTTCTAAAATTCGAATAAATTTAATGAGTACATTTACTGAGCGAAATCAGACAACTTGATCGACACACAACATCCAAAGATATCAACGTGTACATACTGCTATTTAAAACAGAAGTTCGTCGATCTTTATGAGCCGTGCTACTCGGGTTTACAATTCTGTGAACTTTCAAAGGGAATTTGAATGTCAGATAACCTGTACTTCAAAGTATAATGACCAATGCAGGATTACTTTGGTAATTGTTATACGCACGCTATTCGATTTTCCCTCGCCAACCAAACAACCGTGTCTGTTGCCGTAAACTAAATGCTAAGGCGCTTATACAAAAGGAACGAACCTTACTGGCTTCTCCGGTTCCTCGAGTTTCGGGAGCCTTTAATTTAAACGCAATTTAAAATTAGATTATATTTGAAGTCATTTTTTTTGATGCTGTTAAGCTACCTAAAAGACATCGTAAAAGGGTTGTGGACGGACATTTAAAATTTTAAGTTACGCTACAAGTTAAGTAGGATAGTTTAACAAAGATTTCTCATCTTGATCGAATTATTTATTTAAAATGCAAGCCTTGTTCACCACACGGAGATTTATGGTTCCAAATAATTATAATATTCGCTGTTTTATTATCGTTTTGAAAAGAAAATCAGTTTTGGTCATAAACGCTTATGTTACTTTAATATACCGTTGGTATTCGAAGCTGTGGAAATCTTTATAGGTCTAGTATTCATTTCAGAGCACCAAATTAACAATTAAATGTTCCCGAAAAACCCAATTACGCATTAGAATAGAGGAAATTGAAATTAACTACTAAAGCGCCATGTTCCGGTAGACAAATAACTAATGTTGGATGCCGTCACCGACGCGTAAGATTAAATGCGCAATGAAGATGCTCTATTTCTGTATAAAAGGATAAATTAAGTCAGAGTAGGCTCAGAACCTGAAATTCTTCGTTTAAATTCAATAAAGATTTTATCGAACGTCTCTTGTAATTCTAATTCTGATAGTCCGATCCTGAACTAATGTATCCAGCTGAAATAGTGTGGACAATTGCATTTTTCCTAATTGGAATTGTATTATAATTTGAGGATGATTCACTTCCAAGGGGGTATTCTCCAATGAAATAGGGACCGGTTTGGCTCTAAGAGATCTTTTTAATGAAGACTGAGGAACGGAAACTCTTTAAATATAACAAATACTTCAGACGCTTTTCTTACGAGTTTCTTAATCGGAAAATAAAGCTCCATTTCAACGCAGTCTATGAAAGGCTTATTGCGCCACCTGTTCCCAAACCGACGCAATAAACTCTAGTCAAATGAAACTGGTTTAAGCAATCGAGTAAACAAATATAACACTTTCTCTTCGGTTTCAGCAACGATGACGGAGTCATCCACGAAGTCTAGATTTATGCTCGTTATGTTGTAAACCTCTTCCTCACAATCAACGGAGATAATGGCGCTGTAGTTTGACGGCCTGGAAATATTTTTCACATTGCCAAAAATTGAAAAATACTGATCAAATTCGCTTGTTGTTGTGACGGCACGGACACCAAGGAGGTTAATGGATCTTTTCGAAACTGGAGCAGAGAATATATGTGTGCAACATAATTTTTCGTAGAGCTAAAACGAAAGCCTAGACAAAATGTATCTTTAAAAGCAATTCGATTATCGCCCCAGAAAATGTCCTGCAAGAATGCAAGCTCGAAATTGCGCTGTTTTCGAGTACTTCGGTCATTTTATTATTTCTGAAACCAATTACCTTTTCCAAAAGCTCGAGGTTAATTAAATACACCGATTTTTTTTCAGAAACTCTACCTATATTAACAGCTACATGTATCACAATCAATGAATTACGCATGTTTGAAAGCATCACTTGCTATCGCTACAACGTTGTACAATATCGGTTAACATGAATTTCCTGTCGTCACAAGTTCGCAGATTGATGACAAAACTACGAATTAAAAAACTTACACCAAATTTGCAAAAGGGGATGATGCTGGCTTAGCAGACGGTTGGAAGCTGCTATACGAAATAGAGTGACCGATAAAGAGAAGTGTTTCAACACAAAATCGCCTTCTTGTCCATACAGTATAATTTTGCAATATTCTTACGCGAAGCTTGCTGAAGATAAAGGTGATGTCGGCCTGGAAGGATAGGTTTGGCCGATTCTCGGCCAATTTATTTCTTTATCGCATTCCATAGTATTGGGCCGAAGTCTGGAAAAATTCAACAAAGAAAACTCAAAATGTTCTTGTCGCACCGTTAACGTTTCTATTTAACAGCGACCCATTCTGGTTATTGTTTCTAATTCTTTAAAGGAACTAGCGATTCGTGATAAGACGAAATCGCCACGGTGAAACCTCGAATCACCTAAATCGCTGCACCATAGCTTAATGGAACAGTAATATGTAAGGACAAATCTACTATAATGTCACTTAGATAAATCCCACCGAGGAGAGACCCTACCTCTGTCGACCAGCTCTCGGTTTGATAATCGGAACCCGCACCTTCAACACAGAGTCACCTAAAAAATAAGGAGGAAAAACGAGCTCCCTGTCCATTTTTACATCGTTTTTAAACATTCTGAACCCGAATCCGCGCGTAACCCCCTGCGACGTGTGCATGATGCGGGTATCAACGAAATGGCCGAATTGTGAGAAGTAATTCCTCAGCGCATCTTCCGATGTGTTTCCTTTAATTCCAAGAATCTTGAATTCTACATTGACACCTTCAGCGGCGTCAAAAGCGAGAGTTGCAGCGCTAAAATGATGCATACCAATATATATCAAAGACAAAAACCGGTGTCCTCTGATCTTTTCTCCAATGCAAAGATTTTTTTTATTCTATTTGACGTCTCCCATTCCCCCTATTCTAGTGTGGCTGAAATTAAATCTCCTTGATAATAGTGCGTTTGATTATCTTTTAAAAGGCTTCATACTGCAGCTATTCGCCCATTCCTTATACGAAACGATTAAGCGATTCCGTTGTTGTATGCATGCTGAAGTTTAATCGATATCTATTAGAAACATAGTTTTCTAGAGAATATACGCTGCTACTAGGCCACAGCGAAAACAGTGAGACTTTGCCTTTAAAACTATGCAAAATGGATTCGTACGCTTTAAGGCACGTAGGGATGTCAGATGTATATTGTTTTTTTTCGGAAACCTGCACTCGTTATTATATTTTCAACCAGAGAAACTAAACGATTAGCCACTGTCGCTTTAGGTTATCTGAAAAGCAGCTTTTGGTTCAGATTCGTTTGCAGGAATTGAGAATACATTTGAATCCGCCGCTTACCATGCCTTTCTATAGCCTTTTTTTTCCTACTGATGAAAACCTTTGAATCGTCAATTTTGTGGATTTTTTGAGCAAGGACCTTCTCGGCTGTTGTAGATTCTTCGAAAGTGACGAAAGCGAAATTCTTATTTGGTGGATAGATAACCTTTTTAATCGCGCCGAATTCCAGGAAGTAGCTGTTCAAGGCATCCTTGTTGTGGAAGGCTGCAGACTCCCGACGTATATTTTGTTTTCCAAGACTTGCCGCTTTTCGGTGAACTAAAAGACGAAAAAAACATTCTTACCCAACCTCTGAAGCGATTTGGCCAAGAAACAGGCTTTTAACCGATACCCAACAGTCATTGATCCTTTGATTTGTCGTTCGGATTTTCGATACGGGTCCAGATTAAAGTATACTTCCGAATCCAATGTAACTAAGTATAGGTCTTCAAGTTTCGTATGTATCTTAAAGAAAAAAACCGTTATTCGTTATCGGAAAATAAGTGATTTTTGAAATTAATTAAATATTTGAATTTATATTTCTTTAATTGATTGATGAAACCTACCTTATTATTAGCGTTTTATGGAATGAACGTCACCTAATCCGAGGTGTTCAGGTCTATGCAGCTCGCGTGTCCTTGTAAATCGTTATCGTACGAAAGTGGTATTTTTTGAAGTCCTAATTTAACCCCTAACGACGCGACACTAATAAAATACGCGGTGTCGATGTTGTCTTTGGTAGAAGCCGCCGTCTTTGCTTCCTTGTTCGCCGATTCAGGAGACTTGGTTTGCGCTCTAGCCATATAAATACCTTCGTCCATGCCTGTATAATTCTCCTGATTGTATATTGTTCCCCAGTAATTTTCCCCGGCCTTAAATGCTCTGCCTGTTTAACTCTTCATCGACTTTTTAAAATAATCTCGTTTTCTAGCGGTCTGCCTATTCTCTCTATCAAAGAAATCATCGTTCAACACCACTTAAATAATTGTTAACTAATCGCTGCCCGAATTTTAAATGACCCCTCTCATCCCCTCTATTCCAGTTTATCGGAATGTAAATCTCTTCGACCAATGCGCCGTCCATACCGTTCAATTCCAACAAGAACGGCCGCATATCACAATTCGGTCATTCCCTATTTGTCCCGATTTTTAGTCTCACCATACCAGGTTAAACAGGAACTACAAGACAATTTTCGCATCTAATATTTGTTATCCTGCCTTTTTTAATGCTGAAAGTTTTGGTCCTCGTGACTTCAATAAAGCCACAACAATTATTATTATTATTAACTTACGGTCGTGAAGACTCTAGCTACAGACAGCTCCTTCAGACAAGCGTTTTTGGACTGGCGAAGTTTGGCACCCATTTTTTCAAAATCTTCTGCAACTTTTAAGATCCATTTCAGGAAAGACATGATTTTTTGAGGATCCTATTAAGAAAATATGGTACCTGATTATTGCAACTACAGTTATCTACCTATCTTTAAGTGCGAAACTCACATTGCTGCTTTGTATCACCCACGATAATCTTGTAAGTTTCTTACTTGCTTGAGTAAGTTTTATTACAGTCGTCTTGGCTTCGTCTAAACGAATCATTTCCCTGGATCCAGTATACTTCACTCGGTCATTGGCTTTATTAAATGCCTCGTTGGCTGCCAAATATAGTTCTTCAAAGGCCTTTGTGACCGCCGCATTCAGTCTCTTGCGAACATTTTCACATCTGCGAATTTTCAGTTCTTTTCTCGTATTTTGGAGGCGATGGAGTCTCGAGTGGATGTTATTCAAAATCTAGGCAGATATAAAATTTAAGAAACGGCAACAACGCGCTATACAAAACCTTTATCGCCACTTACCAAACTAACGTGTTCATTAAGGCATAGCTGGCAAAGGCGTTGGCGGCAGTGTTTGCAGACGTCTGTCGTCTTTGACGCCGCCATGCATTGACGGCATGCCACATGATTGGTCCGTTGGGACTTCAGTATTGTGGCTTCTAAGGCGGCATCTGGTTCGGCATACCTAGCAGGATACCTTCCCAAACAGACTTGGCATGTAAATTTTGCCTTCGACGCATCAGTAGACCGGGAAAAGAGGCAGGGAGTGGGACAAAAAACTTGGCCACACGCAACTCGGTAAGGCTCCTTCAAGCTGCAATGCAAGAATACACTCATTCGTCAGCCAAAACGGAGTCAAACGAAGGGTCAAACGCACAGATGCAGAAACGTTTACTCAAGGAGGCTCTTCTAGGTAAATAAATAGCAATATCTTCCTTCAACTATGAGCAGCTTACTGCCGTGCAAAATAATTAATAAAAAAAGAACACTTACATTTTCGCGCAGCAATTACAGAGATAGTCATAATTTTCACCTCTCGATGCCATGGTTGTAGTATACTGTTGCAAGTGAGATTGCATTACCGGTTGTATTATCTGATTGGTGTTTACGCGCCAATCATAGGGCTTCTCTGGTTTATTTTAAAGTCACGTACACAGAAGATCTAATGAAATGTGTTGTTAGAACACCATGAATGATCGCTATTAGTAAATGTTGAGTGTACCATTTTTTGTTATATCGGCCATGCTAGGGGGTAAAGTTTGCCTAGTCTAGGGTCGAAAAAAAAGATTTTCATCTTCATTTACTCGAAGGTAGTAGTGATAGCAGATATTTAAATAACTACTTAAGGCCTAGAATTCAATCGTCTACAGATGCGACTAGCATCTTTAAAGTAAAAAGCATTTAAAACTTTCGTTCTCATCATTGAATAATCCAAGTGAACTGGATTAAAAATTACCGTTTTTGTTGTGAGCGTGTTATGCCAATGCAATTACGGAATATGTCGTCCTAGGAGAACCAAGAGTTTTAAATTAAAGACTTGCATGCGTCAAAAGCAATATTTTTTACTTTGTTACTCTCCGAAATTACATTAGATCAACTGGGTTATTATTGTGGGTTGACGCCATTAGTTTTTATAGATTATTTATCTTGAAATAAAAAGACAAGGACACAAAGGAGACAGCAGGTTAATGGGAAACTTGTAAAAGATTTCTGCAGATATCCAATCTTAGGCGAACCTGACAATGAAAATGGCAGCGCATTTAAGGCTACAACATTTATCTTAACACGAATTGAGCTGGCTCCATAAAGCTTTGAAATGCAGACCATTAAACGATGACCACTTTTTTCACTTGATACTCAAATATGTTGCAGTAGTTCTTCATCTGAAATTGCAGAATGGTTGACGGAGATCCAAATCCTAAGTGTTACTAGTGGTGGACGAATTAGTTTATTTGACACCTGCATTTATCTTCTAGTAGTAGGTATAAGATTGATTGATTAATATAGAAATGCGAAACGAAATCTGAAGCACCGATTCATTGGATAAACAAGGACTATAAAATTGAGCATTATAATGGCAAATAAATAAAACGGAACCGGAAGTCGGGCTCATTCGTTGAATCGGTAATTGTTATTGTCGTCTTCTTAAAATTGGAAGGGTAATCTCGGGCATTTAATGCAGTCAAGAGATCGAAAGCGAACTAAATAATGACTTCAAGTGCAACGACGGTTTTATAGTCAGAAGCATATTTTTGATAGTTTTTGAATGTCGAATGTTTTCCAATGTTTAGCTTCATCAATATTGAGGCTAGAAATATCACTCACTTGTAAACGAAACACTTAAACTCTTAATCTGGACTCATTCATCTGCAAGACAAAGGAACGCAAACTTTCCAGGCGTTTTTAATTGTTGCTTTCAAAATGAAGGCTACGATTGAAGTTAGGTGCGTATTTTGATACTAAGAGGTTGAAACCGTGGTTTCTTTTGTTAACGTGCTAAACGATGCTATATGAACTCCTTTTGTGGCGGCTACATTGTATTGCAGTTCCTTCAAATCTTTTAATTTTCGGGATTTCGAAAATACACTTTTAAGGTGAATTGTTGAGTATTTTCTGTAAAACTCAAATATTCAAGTACGGCTGAAATAATTTTATTAATAACCAGAAATCGGCGAACACCGCCTTTATGTTTCAGTTCAGGCAAATTTAATGTGCTCGGGTCGATAGAAATCCACGTTTTTTTGATGGTTAATTGAAAATTATATTTGAGTAGAAAGGTTTTGATTTCGAAGGTTGTCTGTCGAGAAAGCATGAATGAGATACGCAGATGCCATGCTGATATCGTCCCATTTCGTAGCATAATTGCAACCTAATGATTCCGTGTTTTTTTTATTTTATCAAATATCCACAAAAAACCTCGCGGTCTTCCGTCTCAAACCTGTTTTTTCGAAGACGAGGACACTACATGTATGACATGTATTTATGTCGATAGCTTTCAATCACATCCTTCGTAGTTGTGCTTTTCATAGAGCAGCCTTTCTACTGGATGTGCTTATTGCAACATTTATATCGTAATCAGACTTAAACGAAAAATTTCATTTTGCAACAGATTTTAACCAGCTGATAATTTATAACGCGCAAACGTGTATCAGCTATCGATTGGACTTTGTCATAACCCGATCATTGCGAGCAAACGTGCAAATACACCAACACGTTTTGTCACCACGCATTTTAATACTGTTGCGGAACAAGGAAAACTCATTTATTCTTTTATAGTTACTTAATAAATTACCCGCATGTTCATCCTTAATGTCTAGACGAAGCCACACATATCTGAGAGGTCACTCAGGGTAACCCGCGTCAACTATCAACCATTGCCACATAAAATACCACCAATTAAACTATTAGCCAATTGTCCCTAATCTTAATCGGCAAAATCTTTCAAACAGACACGTTGCTACCAGGACACAAACCAGGCACAAAGACCTTTCGAACTGTACCACATAGTTTCTTTGGCTTTCAGGAACGTAGGAAAGAACGGTGTTGAGTTTTGTCGAAACAGTTGCCTCCAAATAATCTTTTCCATGAGATAAACGTAAACTGCTGAGGACTTATATATTAGAACGTTGGCGGCATTGTTTGTAGACGTCTTTCCACATTGACTCCCCAATGGATCCCATTTCGGTGTATAATACTTTCGTTGACAACTTGTAAAATTAATGCTAAAATATATCCCAGTTGTTCTTTAACTGACATTATAGAGGGGTCAGTGTAGATGGGTGGACGAATTAAATTTAATGTCTTATAGTTTGTCGTCATTTGATTTATTGATTGATATGGGAACTCGAAATGAAATCGTATGTACCGCTTCATTGGAGCATTATAATTTCCAACCGGAAGTCGGAATTATCTATGAAACCTGACACAGAAGATTAAACTGTTCATCCGGTCATTTTTACTATGATCTTCTTTTCAATGTTGCACTTTGACTGAAGAAAGAGCCTCCTAAGGCGTCAGGTGCAGGTTCAGATACGGGAGCATATTTTAGTAGCTTTTGTGGTTTTCAATTTGATCGAGGTTATTCTGGTGGCCCTATTTCTAGGCTGTCCGATAGTATTTGGACTGGCTCTTGATCTTCAGCTTTCTGCATAATTTGATTGTTCTCTTGATCGGAAACACATGGTCGAGGCGGTTTTAATTGCTTTATTGCTTGGGGAGAAGTATCACGCCTGGTCGTCGCGGGGTCTGTAATGCAAAATTGTTTGACTCCCGCAACTTGGTGTCCGCTTGATCCTCAGCTGAATTGCGGAACGCGCTCGACTGCGAAAGATTCGCCTCTCGAACCTAGCCTGACAGCGTCTGTACCAAGTTACAAAGATGCGTCATTGTCTTTTCTTCAAGCTAATTCAACTTGTCGCAGGACCCACACAAAAGAAGAAGAAGAAAAAGAAAAAGAGAAGCTATTGGTGGTCAAATAAACTCCAATGAGTGTTAGTGCTGAAGTACGCTTCAGTATATCGCCAAGAACAAAGTCTTGCAATTTAAAAAGTTAGGTTTCGAAGCTTGAAGGTTTTATTGAAAATTAATTGCTTTAGTAAGATAATATGCTAAGATTTTTTGGGGTGCTTTATTTCCCAATTTTTAGAATAAGAAAGGCTTCGATTTAAAGACACGAAAAAAGATGGCCCCGAGTCTATTTAGAATAGAAGGTTTCCGGATCGCTAAACAAATATTATAAAAAAACGCGAAATGGATATATAGTTTCGACGCGAAATCGGCCTTCATTACCAACAACTTACTATTTTTTTGGAGAGCGTAAGCATGTTTTGATGGAACACTAAATACATGATGCCACAACATCCATTCATTGAATTATTAATTGAACGGATAAATGTAATCAATAATTCGTTAATAAAATATCGATGCAATTGCTAAATTTTACCGCATTGCGTAAGATGACGGTTTAGAAAGAAGCGATTGCCAATTTTCTATTTCCCTTTTACAATTTTAAAAAAACCAACATGTCGAGGGTATGGTTTAAAATGAACCAGAGCTTTCTCAACAATTGATAGAACGTTTTATATATTCTCCATGATTGTTTCGGTGTGTATATTCGTTGTCATGGCGCACATTTGTGACGTTTTCTTCACTTGATTCACCCGGGATCGGGTCGCTAATTGAACATCGAAAAATCCCACACACAGACCGGTTAACAAATGAAGCCCCGTTGGTTATATTTCTAAACATGTATCGATATAATCGTTCTAATAATGAAATGCATGGTTCGGTTATTCACATGGAAATAATATTTCCACGGAACTCTGGTGCATTATTCGGGTTAGTGTAATAAATGTAAGCGCTTTATTGAGGTCACGAGGATCAAAAGTTTCTGCAAAACTATCATAAATGTCTATGTCAGATGCAATAGCATTTTTTATATTTCTTGCTTAACGTGCTCAGGTGAAACTTAAAAAATCGGGACAAGTAAGAAATGACCAAATTGTGATATGCCGCCGTTCTTGTGGGTAGATTTACATCTTAGCAAATTTTAATAGAGGGCATGGGAGGAGTCATCGAAGCGGCTTTGAATGATAATTTCTTGGATTAAGAGCACCATCAGGCCACAAACAATTTTGTTTAAGCCAACGAAGGGTACAAAATCAACATTTGACGCCTGGAAAAATACCGGGGGAACAATGTACAATTAAGGGAATAATACAAGCGTAGAGATAGTTTTTTTAAGCGGTTAAAGTAAACTCCAGGTCTCCTGAATAGGCGAACTAAGAAACAGGGGTAACGACATTTACCGAAGACGTGCCCGTAATTATCACTCGCAAGAAAACAGACTTTTGAAAATAACGAAAAGAAATTTGTATTTTCGGCATCATGAAAACGTTTGTCAAGCCGTGAATGATTTACAATTCAGGAACTATGCGGGTGCAGAGTGTTTAAAATGGAAAAAAACAATTGAATTGCCTGATTTTAAGGTTAAGAAATCGTATCCGACATTAATGGAGGTTTACAGATTTTTTTTTTAATATTCCAGTCATTATTTTCAATGAAATTAAAAAAAAATACTGTTCCATAAACTTTACCAAACAACAACAAAATTAGGCTTTTCTGAGTTTTCATGGAACATTACATGTATGAGCAATTGGCCTGTGATAACACAGGCAGAAGGGCATATAAATGTTCAAGAAAACTCGATTTACACAATGATTTAATCTAAAAAAACACCACCAAATTCAAATCAACTCAGCTATGTTCAAAAACACCAAAAAATATTCGCGGTGGGAATCGAACACGATTTTGTTATAAAAAGAAGGGGTAAGGCGTTTTCAAAGGGGTTGCGTCGTAACCTCGTTGATAAGGCCATCGTGAAACCGCTGGCGGATACCCACTGCCCACTAACGTTGTATCATCTCAATTTATTTACAAATCGTAGGCGAATGAAGGAACGGCTTTTCCGCCAGCACAGGTATCCAGAAATTAAACCAATTTTAATCATGATCACAGCTGAGGTAAATCGCCTTAATCAGATTTTTGAAGATTACCTGTTCAAAACATCGGTCCGGCGAATTCTCGAAAAATCTAAATGGATTGAAGGGAACCCGCATCTCATGTCTACTTAGTGGTGACATAGATCTTGATGCTCTGAATGATGCTTTATCTTGAAATCCGCTGACCATTTCGCGCTGCCTCACGAACGATCTCTTAATCCAAGCGCGTTCCTACCTGCTCACGAATCATCTCCAAAATTGTGGCTGGCCCCAAGAGATCTAGAGCGATTGGTCTGTTCGGGGTCTTTTTGATTGAAACCCGACTCATCAATAATTCGAAAAAAGAATTTTCCTTTTTTTTCGGAATGGTGAGATCTCGCTATAACACCTTTTCCGAAACAAGCGAATCGTTCAGCTTGACCTTTGCAGTTTAAACCTATTACAAAAACATCAGTCTGGTTGAAAGTTATGTAGAAACAGCTCCTCTTTACATTTGAGGACACGATGAATACTCTAGTTTGCTTATAAAGTAAATAGAAGCACAAGACGCAGTTGGAAAGTTTTCATACACACTCCACTTGATGTTGGAACGAAATCCGTCAAGGGAGTTTTCTTGGACTTCACCTCGGCTTTAAATCCTCTTTAGGTTTCCGTTTTGTACATTTTGATTATGATGGCAAAGGCGTAAATGATTTCAGTTCACTTAATATCCGAGTTGAGGGCATCCGTCGTCACGGAGTTTGGTGTATTAGTGTAGTTGTTGTTTTTGTTTCTTTTGATAGTGTGTGGCGTCGTTGTTTATTTTGAGATGAAGGCGATACCCGGTAAAGATTGGTGTGTCTGGCTTTTAGGTTTTAAAACGATGCTTAAACGAAACCCCTATCTACCTCCAAAACGTCGTTGTGGTGTTGGTTAGATCCGCGTTACATTTGTGGAAATTTACTTAACGTAGACATCACACAGACTAATCGTTCGTGGCTGAAATGAGGTACCACTGAACCACGGAGAAGTCTAGGTTTTTGCTGTGGATACTATCTATTCAACAAAAAACATTGTATATTCGATGCAAATTTAAATGTGAATATTGTTAATGAGAACATGTGATAATATAAACCGAAAACAATAATAGTTAAAAATAAGGCGTTGCATCGAAGAGACTATTTTTGTTGCGAGCAGAATGTAGTGGTTGGAGCTTTGAAAATACTTGCCGGTTTAAGCACGCGAAAGTTGCGTGTGTTTTCGGATGTCAAATTCGCAAACGCCTTTATTTAGCATCTGAATTGCTGCATTTTAAGGTCAAAATTCGAGGCAACAGCAGATGAATTCTTCGTTACCGCACAAATGCGTGAGGTGACCGATACACTCGCAATTCTAATGACCGATTTTAAAGAAAAGCTGACGACTACGAGCAGACATTTGTCAATTAATATAAATTGATGATAATAATGTTCACAATAATAGTTGCGTCAATGTTAATGCGGAAAAATTAAAAAACATGTGGGTAAATTTTTTTTGATTTACGGTTACCAATATACAGGCCTCTCTTATGCTGGCCATTATTGATTAAGTATTTTGACGAACTTTTGCCGATCTTACCGAATATATATTTTTTCTTCGATTGCAACAACTATAAACGATCCCCCCCCTTAAATGACCAAACCCGATTAATTAGCATTATTTGTATAGTTCCTGTAAATCTGAAACTCCGTTTTTTTTATTTAACAGCGATTAGGAAATAAGGCGCTTATAGTTACCTTTGGAGAGACACCTTCGGAATAAAGACACGAAGCCACAGAGCTGTTAAAACGACTGCAATCAAACGATGAAGTACTGGTTCGAAAACATACTAACGCGATTCGGTTGGTTTACACAAGCACACAAAAAGTACGCACATGCATATCCCGAAAAAACACCAGGGCGTACTGCCTCTAAGAGTTGACTTTCGAACAAAGGCCTTAATATTAATACGCTGAGATGTTGTCAACCCCTATACGTCGTCGGCTGACATGGGTGGCTACGATCAGCGATAAGACGCTCCTTAAAATAAAGACTTTGTCTTGGCAAAGGGCTCAATAAAGTTGATCTCATGCAAACTAGGGAGTGACGCTCTGCTCTACACATTTTCCTCTCTCTAATCACAAAACCGCCTGGGTTTAGTTAACTGGAATCATATCGACAATCATTATCTTTATAAAAAAACGGTTACCTTACAAGACTTCATTTAAGCAACATAATTCTATTACAAAGCATTGCTTAAGAGGATTAAAAAATGTAAATTGAAGATAGCACCATAAGAACTTTGAGCAAAAATAGTACAGGTCCTTACTACGGATCATTAATACGATCCCAATTATCAGAAGCGTGTAACGAGACAGATGTTTTGTGTTCGTTGTTAGGTTTCGACGGCCGGCGTGAGATTTGGGGAGGCTTAGCTGCTGGTTCTGAGGCGGCGTCGACGAAGGTTTTGGAGACCGAAAGGTATCTTTGATAAAGGGAGAGAGTTAGTTGTTCGGGTAAAATAAATTAGTCTATTCTATGCTATATAATATTAATTGTGCACAGCCTATTTATTGTAAATTAAAAAAGAAATGACTGATTAGTGTTACACATAACATTTTTGGCCCATTCCTAATAATTTATGATATCAATGAGTCGATTTGTTTACAATCGGGAATGTCTAAAAAATTTTTGCCCTTCTGCCTGTGTTATCACAGGCCAATGTCTCATAAATGTGATGTTCCATGCTGTTGTTTGGTAAATTTTTTAATTTTATTGAAAATAATGACCGAAATATTTTTAAAAATGTATATCTTTAAACCTCCATTAATGTCGGATAACATTTCTTCATTTCAAAATCAACCAATTCAACTGTTTTTTTCGTTTAAAACAATCTGCACCCGGAGTTTTCGTGAACTGAAATCATTCACGGCTTTACAAATGTTCTCATCATGCCGAAAATGTCAACTTAATGCATATTAAGGAGCTCAAGTAATCTTTCCAATGTTGGTTCAATCAGCATTTTTAATATATTTAAAAGCAAGAAGTTTTGTTTTTTGCGAACTAAATCAATTGAATACAATTTTTATTAATAGTTTCGAACCCTTTCGTTCAAAATCAGTTTTTACGGGTCGATTTCGTCATTTTGAAATGAAAATTAAAAGTAAATCATGCGCTATTTATTCAATCTAGATTTATTTTAACAACGGAGTCTGTGTAGTAATTGCGAATGTATGTCTTCAGGTCTATGCACACTTTTATCAATGCATCTTGCATTAATGATGTGCATTGTACAATGTTAATGGCTATATTTTTGTTCTTCGTTACGTTTATAAGGACCTTAGCCTCGCGTTGACAAAACCCGGGTGTCCGCTTGAGTCACCCAGGACTTATAACCAAATCTGCCTTCTTCCACACTACTTATAGGTGGGTAGTAGTCAAAACCCGGAGTAAAGACCAATCCGATTTGCGCTCAAAATTGCTATTATTTCTTAGGAATCTACCCTCTGTTGAAATTCGCGACCTCTAGGCGATAGATCTCACAATGTGCCATACACCATTCAGATTCGTGTGTGTGTGGGTAATTGGTGTGAATTGGAAAAGCTCGTAAAATTTCTACGGTATTTTGGTGTGCGTTATGAATTGGACCTTCAAATGACCGCTATAACGCGCTTACCGAACGTTATATCCTTCGATGGTTCAGTCAGCATGTTCAAGCATTGTTTGGAGTTGTTGCAATCGAATAACACAAATAAATTTTGTAAGATTGGAATCAGTCCGTAAAAGTAACAAAGTTTTGCAAATCAATATTTGCCAGCAAAAAGAGAGGCCCATAGATTCGTAACCGTAAATAATACACATATACTCACACGTGTTTTGATTTTTCAACATTAACCCTGACGCAACTATCATAGTTAACATCATAATCATCAACAGGAGCTTCTTAGCTCTTCTGTGGAGAAAAAGGAAAACCCGCGGCACGCATGCTTTTCCTAGAAATATAAATAATTCAAGTCGCCATGTAGAGAAGGTAACGTGAAATGAGCCACGTCTGCGGCAACTCTCGACTCGGGCGATTTCCAGGCATCAAATACCTAAGGTCACAATGTTGAAATTTATGGGGCAATTCTTTTGATATATTTGTTCTTTTGCCATTGTTATCATCGAAAATATCTTTTGAAACAAAGCGCGCTTTTCACTGGAATCCTGTTGCGTGCCATAGACTGAATAAATAGTACATAAACCGCATTTATTTGCTTTTAAAATCTTATAATGATTTACTTTTACTGTCAATTTCCTCTCCAGAACATGTGCCCTTTTTGCTAAATGGTGTGCATTTTGGACGCGCTAAAATGGATTCATCCCGAAATGGTGGGAATAAATCGATACAAAATTATTTATGTATGTATTTTGGTGATGAAGATGGCAAGAGAAATATTATATTAAAATAATCGCATCATAATCCTCAGCGAAATGATGGTATCGATATCTTTTTCCAAAAAAACTGTCTTCTCTGCTTGTTATTACGACATTTCATCTTCCTTTTCTTCTTTAATTTGCACGGCTCTTTGTGTTTTTGTTTTCCATCCTTATTAAAACATCTGAAAATCCTGTTAATAAATCACATAAGCTTAACATTCAATTTTCAGTTATTTTATTAATATTATTCGTTCCATTTATAAATTATAATACATGTATTGTGTTAGTAGAATAGTATTATGGCTTGGTGTGTTAGCGGAGCGTTGTTTCAACGACATACTCATTTTGCCGTCCATATGTAATTTCAGTTTTGTAATGCACGAAATGACAGGATAAGAGGCGGCTATTTTGCCTTTATATCTTTCTATGGTACGGAGTGTGATCTGATTGTGTTTACGACCCTCTGGTTCACTCAAAGTGAGGCAACTTATATTCTCCCGTCATACAAGATGCCTTTCGCTCTCCCAACTCTCCGCAACCGCAAACCTCCTGCACATACAACAGCGACATTATAAGGACCCGTTCCATTTTCGCCGAAATCTTCTTTTTGTGTTCCGACTTCTTCGTCTATCGCTTTCCATATTATATTCTCTTTTGTAAGCCAAATGACTTACTATGACGCACTATATTGTGCACTTCGCACAATACGTGTTAATTATCGATTTTTTGTCAATATTTGTCTCACCAGAGAACCTACAGGGGGATGCACACGAAACCCCGACCGTTTTAACCGACGAGCTTTCTCGAAGAAATTCAGGAATTTCTTCAACGCATTTGTGATTGATGTCCACCGCACGCTCTCTTTTTACAAACGAAATTGGAGGCCTAACATAGCAGAAAACACTCATTTTAAAAAGCCACATACACACACCATTAAGCAAACACCGACCGCTTAATAACAGCATCCGTTTCGGCATAAGATTTCTCCTCATCATCCTCGGAGTCCTCCACATCCGGACTAGAAGGTCCACGTTTTTCTATCGAGGAGAGTGGTGGCCGCAGGAAGGCTTCGAGGCGCTGTACACGCGTGTCCGTACGAACCATACACTCGGGCCGATACCCAGAGGACGGGGAATTCGCGCCACCCGAATATTCCGAACGGCCTCCCGTCAAGGTTTGCTGGCGCGAGGGCCTTGTCTGGCTACGGGCCACCGGTGTAGGAGTCTGTCTGTCGTCAGAGGGATAACCAACCGGACTGAGTGCAAGTGAGTGGACAAAGAGGCTGCTGGAGCCAGTTGAACTGAACATTTCCCGTTCAACAGCATCTCGTAACCCCGTGGCGATTTCATCCTAAAGGTAATGCACACGTCATGGGAAAAATTATTTTTTGCAAAATACATAAATACAAAATATAATACGAGTATACTACTCAAACTTTTCATAAGTAATTCAAATGTATTTTCCTAATACAATAATCTATTACGCAATGCACCAATGTAATAAATATAAAAACGTATTCTACATCCAATGGCTAATTTTCCTGCGGTTTGTTTGGACTATAAATACAAAAATAAAATATAAAAACAGATTCTAATTTCCGAATAAGAACGGGTCGTCATCACGTCAAGCCTAACCGTGCATTATAAAAGGAGAGACGTTTGGCAGCCCCCTGCGCAAGGTCGGACAGGGTCGTTGTACCCGCGCTCTCCTCTTCTGAGGCATAAAGTCCACAAAGTGGCAGTTTTTCTTGAAATCTTCTCACTGACCTCATGCAGGAAATGCACCTCGGCCTTGGTGGGATGCACGTTGACATCGAGGGAGGCGGTGGGCAGCTGGAGGCTGACGTAGGCGAACAGGGTCGATGACGATGACGAGGAGACTGGGGCGGTTTTGGTCTTCGGACCGACGCAGAGAAGGGCCGCACGGTGCGGCAAGAGGGCTGCGTAGGCGGCCTCTATCGACCGCTTCACGGCGGCACACTCGACTAGCCTGTGATTGACGAAGAGAACCAGCTGGACGCACGGGACCCCCTCTAGGAAACACAGCAAACGGGCAAAAAATGGAGTCATCCACAGACACGTGAAATGCCACAGACGTCAATATTTATGTTCATGGAGACCTTCCTACCGCTAGCGCTTCCTTAGTCCCTTTATTTCCATATTTGGCAGGCAGGTTGATTAAGGTATCCACAGTATTCATTCAATAACAAACCAACCATAACCATGCAAGCATACAGTCCCGTAATAACAGCAATAACAACACCGCATTCAGCCAATCAGAAAGCGAGAAATGACCGCGTTTTATGTGATTGGCAGATGGACGTTGAGCGTGACGACCAGGGGCTTACCGGAGGTGATTTTACGGGGGTTCGAGAGAAGGCAGTCGAAGCGAAGTCCCAATTTGTCCACCGCAAGACGGGTGGAGGCGATATCGAGAAGGCAATCGTCGTGGTGTGCAATGGGCAACAGATCGGTCGCCGATGATTGGCCGAAAACTGAGCGGATCACCTCGAGCTGGCTCAACTCCTTTGTGGTACGCAGATCTGCAGGAGGAAGAGGAGGAAGCGTTGATTCTTTGGAACCAAACAGCTCGCTACTTTCGACCGAAAACCGTCAGCGTTCGATGAAAACAACAGACAGCCAGCCACTGACAGTCGTCAGCCAAGCTTGTGTTGACGCGTTTTACCGCGCTCTTACCGCTGCCACCGCCACAAACCGATGAATTGGGTCCACCTCCGGTAACCTTTCGATCCAATGAGCGGAGAAAGAAGCCACACTTGCCAGCATAGTGGAGACTGTATCTGGTAGAAGAGAAAACGGACAAAATAAATTAACGGTCAATACTCCGTCTTGAGACACTGACTTAGTTAGTTCCAAACGCAGAGAGCAAGTAGTAGGCAGCTGTGGATATCCGGCGGACGTTCCCGCGATCAACAACTCGACGGCTATCTACCTAAACGATGCTCCAACAAAACGCGAAAGCGACGGAAATCGTCCAACACTCGGGCGTCTGGAGACTGGAAATATGGGATCAGTGGAGTCGCCGTTGAAAGACGGAAAATCAGTCAAACCTTCTAACAGCACCGTCGGCTGCATGGGTTCGGCCATGTTTTACACGGGTCAGACAGGTCAGGCCTTCCACACATCCTCAGGTTCCCGCAGCACAGTCAAAGCAGACTGTAAAAGCACCGCTATGGACTGCAGGCAGTCTACATCTGCCCCGACGTGACAGCCTCAGATCGGCACGCGCGCGGGTGGCTTAAATCCGCTACTTTCATGAAACTGGTAGGAGATAACTTCACCAAAGAAGAAGAAGATCGCGCTTAATGTTTCCCTCTGAAACAACTCCAGGGCTACCCTTCATCCTTATTCCCAATCATCGCGCATTATGTAGGTAACACCCCGTATCAATTGTTACTTTAAAATATCACGCCACCTCATTGGCCAATGTGTAAACGCTCAAGCAAGGCCTTGGTGGTATACTGCGCATAAAACCCACTCAACTCCTCCAATAATTAAGGTTTCGCCAGAATACACCAAGTATTTTCGTTGTCTTCCGGATGGTTGTGCTGGGTAATTCGGATTTGTCGGACGTGGAAAACCAATAACACGGTTTTATAATGAAACGTATGACAAAGGGGCCTAATTATACCAATCGGATGCTGCAAAACCGTCTTGCGACTCCTTAAGTGCAACCGTCTGTGGTTTGGTGCGGAATTCGCCGCCTAGAGTATGGGCATCCTACACCTGCAACCAGTCTATCGAAGAGCTGCAAGAGAAGTAACCGACATCAAAACCTGCTTCCCAAAACTCCTTCCCAGTCAGAGAATTATGAAGAGAGAGACCGGCTTTGTCAACACAGTTAGAAAGCCATGCGCTTTAGGCACGCCGTAAGGCAGGTGGTTGAATTGAATTAAATTCAATCGAATCTCATCTTCCTAGAGGGTTAAACCGGCTCCATGGCGCCCCGCGTACAACTCGTGGGTGATTGACATTGGTTGTAATTGGCTAAGACGCTGAATAATCTGGCAACAGCCTTGGGGAAAAAGTAAAAACAGTGCTACCTTGCGACGATCTCGGCGATTCGCGTAAACTCCTCTCGGTGGGACTTCAAGGCGTCACGGCGCACCGGGACGTTGTAGAAGAGGTCCTCGGCCTGCACGCTGGTGCCATGGTTACCGGCGCAAGGTCGCGGCGTGCCCTGGAGCTGGCCGGCGGTGTAGTCGGCCTTGTAGGCGCAGGCCCGTCCGGCCGTGCGCGTCGTCACGCTGAGGCGCGACACGTAGGTCAGGCTGGCCAACGCCTCGCCGCGAAAACCGAAGGTTGTCAACTTCGAGAGGTCGTCAAATTCCTGAAACGACAAATCCCACCAACTCAGCATCATTGACATCGAGGAGGAGGAGGAGGAGGGGGACTGAGGCAAACCATCTAGCAAGCCGAGCACTTCCGCTGCTGCACTCCAGCCAAAGACCAACGAGCAGAAGTCATTATTGTGGAGCTCCTACATCCAGAGGGGTTACATTGCCTTCTTCCAAAAGAGCTCCGAAACGACCACACGAAAATGCAAAAAGGAATAAATGTAAATGAAAAAAAGGTGCCTACCTTGATCTTGCTGGTTGTGAACCGGTCGCACAGAATGGGAAGGTCGGTGGGTTGAATGCCATGCCCGTTGTCGAGGACCTGGATGAGCTTGAGACCACCAGCCCGGATATTCACCTTTTAATTTCAAGATAAAATGCAAAAGAAACCCTTGGGCACAAATTTGGTGAAATCACGGTGAATGTGTTGCCGGAGTCATAAGAGAACATTGCAACCGGTTCTCAGCCAAATCAAGGACTTTGCAAAGGCAGAGACACACACGGAAAACCAACGTTTTCTTTACATGCCCCGAACACCACTCCTAACAAATTTGCATCAACAAGTGGCTGGACAAGCATGCCGCAGCTGTCAAATGTGGGCTCAATTATCCGGCACACTGGTAAAACAAAGCGTGGACGTCGGAATAAGACCGCTTTGCAAACACGGATAATCGTTCAACCCTTCCTAATCGCTGAAGTGGTTCAACTGCACTTTACACCGAACAGAGCTTGTAAACCTCTGCAACCAGGCTTCGGTTGGCACTACCGGAACTGCGGACAACTAAAAACCTGGATAAATACGTTCGGAGCGAGCAATGAGTGTCTGGGCAGTGCGCCGCGGGAGCTAGACAAAAATCAGTCCGACAGAGCCACAATAACAAGAAAGACCGATAATGTCGAAAGTAATAAAAGAAGACGAATTTCAGTCGTGCCATTCCCCTTTACAGAAGCACGCTCAAACCGGGCGCTCGTTTCAACCAACACGATTGGTCCAGGGACTGTGGGACAGGACTCACCTGAATCATGGTGCTGCCCGCGTCGAGGCTATTTTCAATCAGCTCCTTGACGGCGTTGCACGGCCGTTGAATGACCTCCCCGGCGGCGATTTTATTGACGACTGCCGTCGGGAGCAATTGAATCCGCGGCGGCAACGAACAGGCAGCAGCGGTCGTGCAGCGCACTTCCACCCCTCCTTCCTTCATCTGCAACAAAGCGAAATATTAACGCTAAATTTGCCTGCTTTCCGGCAGCATACAGTCCTCGTCCACGCAGGCATAGGTCACACCTAGATGAAGGGTAAGTTATACAAGTTCTCACACACACTTTATCGAAGTATGTTGTCTTCCCGGAAGGCGTCGAAACGTACGATGCCTTACGGGATGTTGCTACACTAGTAAAATGATATGCACAAGCAATGGAGCGGAGAAAATGCTGTCGGTATTAATAAATCAAACCTGCTGGACGTTTCTTTCTACGATAGGATATTTAATCAGGTGGAAAACTAACAAACACTAAAACATATTTTCGAAGCCAAACATCCCCAAGAAGACAGACATTAAAACATGGGCCAAAAAGTATATTTTTAGACATACGAAGAAAAATTCGTACGCAATAATAACGGTGTTCTTAGAAAATCGGGTAGGGAAGAGCGTGAATAGAATACAGGCTGGTATGGTGGCAACTACAGAGAACTCCATCTGTGCCGAAGTATTAATAGAGAAGCACATCCCCGGAAATGAAGGTGTCGTTAGGGTTCCACCCAACGTGACTAGTTGTAGACGAAGCGGTCGACTTGCAAAACACATTAGTCGATTGGCTGAAATACATAAGCTTAGACTCCAAGATACTCCTCGTCTTAGTGGTCGGATATCACCGGATAAGACGGGCAAGATTCCCCAAGTTATCTAAAATGACAGAATTTAAATTTTATGAAGGGTGATTGTGAAAATTTTAACTTAAATCTTTTTAATTTTGAGACGTTAAATACTAAGCGAATTAAATGTTTACAATTGACAAACAACACAGTAAATTTAAAATAAACAGCGTATTTGGTGAATCCATTTCTGGATAAAGAAATAACAGTGACCAATTGCCTAAATCGTTTAGACGCCTAACGTTGGCGCCCGGGAGCGAACAATTCAGCTATGCAGTGACAATCACAGTTCACATTCACAAACGGCCTGTTTATAAAGCAGGCTAAACCACCGCTTAACGGAATAAGATTACAATATAAACGAAACATTGATCGAAATTTATTGATTTGGTCAACAAAAATATAAAAAATCACAAATTAAAGAAAAAATCCCAAGATGGATAAAAACCGAACCTCACACAATTTTGATAAGGTTCCACTTTTAAGAAGCATAAAACAAACGAAATGCGGTATCATACAGGTCTTTGACCTTTAACGTGGTAAATACTGTAGAAGGAAACATTTTTATTATATTATAAATAACGTTTTTTGAAAGGTTTAACATAAATTCTAATAGCTTTAGTAGAGTGTTGTTTTAGTCTCATAAAATATTTGTTTTAAATAGACTGGGGTTGTTTAAGACCGGGACTTTTGGGATCGTCGATCACGCTATCGTGAGCTCTACTAATCCGTTTTGTATGTTAATATCGAGACACAAAATGGTGAAGCTAAGGAAGCAGACGAACCGAAATATCCAGCCAGAAATGGACGTGTCTACGAGACGGTCTATGAGAAAGCCGATCAATTCTTCCTCCACAAGTCAGTACGGACGAAGAGTAGAAGTCATAAAAGGTTGAAGTCCGCGAGATGTCGAGGGCTTTCGCGTAGTATCAGCCAGAGATGATGAAGCTGGGCCAGACGCCGACGATAGCTTTCGCAAAACTTCAGGCATTGATGCTGAAGAAGGACCAGACGTCGCCAATCGTTATTCCGGCTACAGAAAGAGGGCCGATGCCCGTTACCCCTTTCTACTCACCTCGGCCGAACTCTCCCACCCCAGTTATTATTCATTCCTCTGCCACGCATATAACCTCTCTCTCTTGCAGCAAACGCATATATTTACAAATACCACAAGAAGAGTTAACATAGTGGTCTGTCTACAAGAAACATTTGTTCGGGACAGCAATCAAGATCACATATTTATGCCAGAGAATTTCGCATGCTTTCGTCAAGACAGATTGGTCGGCGTAAAATCTAAAGGGGTGGTTTCGCAAGTTGCATCCATCTCAGCTGGTCAAAATCGAACGAAAAGGTTTTTTTTGCTATGCTGCTAGTGCTATTAAATGCGTTGGGGTTATGTGCCATCCAATGTCTCTTCAAAACTGAAAGTCTGAAACAGTCTTCAACTTGTATATCCCCCCATCTTTTTCCAGAGCAGACATATCTGAGTTCTATGATTCTATAATACCTTTACTTTTCCCATTATGGATAATTCTTTTATTTTACTCTGTGGTGATTTTAATTCTGCGCCTATTAGCCCTCTTATAAACCCTTGGTTTGAACACAATAGTCAATTTTCTTTCACGTGAAGGGAATCTTCTTGAGCAAATATTTGTGTCCGATTCTTCTCTGTATGAATGTCGTGAAGCTTTAGCCCAGTCGGACTACTGCATCGTTGTTGGTCTACCAAAAATATATGGCAAGGATAAAAAAACCATCAACGTTGTCCCAAACCTAAAAAACTTCGTATCCGCTAAAACTGCCCCCAGAACAAGTGCAATTTACGAAATGCGGTTTCCACAACCGACTTCAAAGTTTTCGAGGATTCGGACTTCGATAAAGAGATCTACAATATCAATGTTATCTCCGTTTTTTGTACGATACGCATTGTCCACTACCAGAACTATCCCTTACCATTGGCGTCATATCTTCTCTATTTCTGAAACGACTGAGGCGAAAAAAACGACACTGTCGCCAGGGGAGGTACCGAGAAAATAAAAATAATTTTGATCAAGATCACAGCTAAGAAAAATCGCCTACACAAGATATTTGTAGATGAGCTGTTCAGAACATCGAAACCCGATGAGCTCTTGAAAAATTTTAACAGATTTACAGGAACCCGACGCCCCTATCCACGAAGTGGTGCCGTTCACCTTGATGCTCTGAACAAGGAATTTACCTTCAAATCCACTGACCATTCCGCGGTACCGCTCGTTAGATCGCTTAATCCCAGCTCTTTCCTTCCCACCAACGAATCCTCTATCTAACAAATTTTGGCTGGCTTCAAGAGCTCCACAGCAGCTGGTCCCGACAGGGTCTTCCCCGCGATACTCAAAATCTGTCACCACGAGATTTCTCCGTTTGTCACCAAGGTCGTCAATCATTTGTTAGGAGAGTGCTCATTTCCTTCGGAATGGAGAGATGCCGCTATAACACCCATTCCGAAACCGGCCAATGGCTCCGCCGGACCTGTGAAGTATAGAACTATCGCCAACTCATCTGTGTGGTTAAAAGTGATTGAGAAGCACCTCCTCTCTAAATAAGATGACACGCTTAAAGCTGCCGATGACCCGTTTCAGTTTGCTTATAAATCAAATAGAAGCACTCCGGACGCCGTGGCTACGTTATCGCACACCCATCACTCTTCACTTGATGCCAGAGCGAAAGCCGTAAAGGGGGTTATCTTGGACTTCGCCTCTGCTTTCAACACTATCTAACGCTCCCGCATCATGTCTCAACTATGTGAAGATCGCATTGATGGATGGTTGATTAATTGGCTTCAAAACTATGTTTCTAATCAACGTCAACATGTCAGAGTCGAAAATGAAGCCTCCAGCTCATTGCTAAATAACTGCGGTGTACTACAAGGAGCAGTGCTACCCCCCTTCCTCTTTAACTATAACACGTCCAGCCTTCGGTCCCCATACGACGTGACACTAATAAAATACGCGGATGACTTGACTTTATGCCATCAATGCAACACGAATAGTTATTCAAAACTGCTTGGGCAGGCAGTCACTTAGGTAATTGAGTGGTCTTCCAATAATTATCTTTTGCTGAATGCATCAAAAGCAATAAAGCCATTACAATTATTTTTATTATTATTATCAGTATAATAGA
>JAPUBX010003164.1:0-28688 GCA_028672205.1 Proteocephalus fallax
CGATACCTGCGGTTACGATTGGTGTGCCTGACTCTTCGGTTTTTAAACCAGTTTATCGCCTTTATAGGGGTGATATGAACCTTTTTCTTTCCACCGAATTCGTAAATAAATGAACTTGCGCTGCCGTGTATATGGACCTGGACCCTTTTCGCTTTGAATTGATGGGGGCTGAAACTGGGACGAGTTTATGTGACGACATCATGTTAGCTCTCGGTGCTGCTCAGAGATACATTTGTTGGCTTTCTTGGTAAAGGTTTGATATGTTGGATAGTAAAGATGGGGTTGTCTCTGCTATTGGTTTTGTCATTCCCAGAGTTGTTGACTGGTTGATCTGGTTATGTGGTGTCGTTTGTGCATTATTAAATGCTTGTTGCAGCTGCTGTTGATGACGCCAGGATTGATTGGGTAGCTGATGCTGTAGTTGTTGGTGATGGTGGTTGTTTTTTGTGATGGTGGTTGTTGTTGTTGATGTTGTAGAGGTTGGGCTGTAGTTGCTGAGAAAGTAAGTGTTTTCTGCTTGGGTTCATTCAGTTGCTCTTAATAGCGGTTTTAGAGATTTTGTTGGATTGATTATATATACACCGCAAATCAAAAAAACACAGTTGTAACTTGTAGATTGCACCAAATGGTAATCAGTATTTTAACTAGACAACTCGCACTTCCTACTAAGGGATTTAGGTCAAGCTAATCAGAGTAAGAAATTACTGGTGTTTTGCCTCCGATGCAAACACAGCACACCGATATCTGCACAATCAGCACAATATCAACCGACAGAATATCGTTTTAGGAAGCATAGTTCAAACATAGTGCGTGTCTAACTGTCTTGGTTGGTCACTCGTATATATGTCATTCATTAAAACGTTTTGTAACTGCATTTGTGGGCAACCTATTTTGGACTACAAAAAAAATCAAAATTGCCGATAATAAAACAATCTAATTTACGTCCTCCTGTATTACGGTTTTTTTAAAATCGACATTTGAAGTTAAAAAAATGGTGTAGCCATCTAAGTCATCGGCCGATAATCCATGCTCCATCCGGAATCAAAAGTTTAACCATTTTGTAATCCTAAATTTTCAAATATATTTAAGTTGTCAAACATAGAGTTAATATATTTGTCAAGTTGTGAATGATTAAAGTTCACAAAATATCAAATTTGAGGAAAGAAATTGAAAATGATAACACACGTTTTCTACTACTATGCCTAAAATCAACAAATGGACCCATTGATATCATAAATGTTTAAATGTTTAATGGAAAGTGGCAATCGAAGAACAAAAATGTTATGTGTAACACTAATCAGTCATTTCATTTTTAATTTACAATATATAGGTTGTGCACAATTGATATTGATATAGCAGAGAATTGACCAACTTATTTTACCCAAACAACTGACTCTCTTCCTATATCAAAGATGCCTTTCGCTCTCCAATAACTTCGTCGACGCCGCCTCAGAAGCAGCAGCTTAGCCTCCCCAAATCTCAAACCGGCCGTCGAGACCTCACAACGAACACGAAAACATATGTCTCGTTCCACGCTTCTCACAATTGGGATAGTAGTAATGATTCGTAGCAATAATAATAATAATTGTAGTGGCTTTATCGAGGTCACGAGGACCTGTACTAATTTTGCTCAAATTTATTATTGTGCTTTCTTCAATTTACTTGTTTTAATGCACTTTAGCAATTCTTTGTAATATAATTCTGTTGCTTAAATGAAGTATCGTAAGGTAACCGTATTTTGTCAAAATTATTGTCATCAATTTTTATTATTGACCGATTTCTGCTCGTAGTCGTCGGCTTTGCTTTGAAATCGGTCATTAGAATTGCGAGTGTATCGGTCACTTCGCAAAATTGTGCGGCGACGGAGAATTAATCTGCTATTGCCTCTACTATGTCGGCCTGCGTCGAAAAAGTTGTCTTCCTCATGAGGCGAAGAATGCAATTTCGTGATTGTTTTATTCTTAATAGAATTCTAGAATTCAACTTATACGATTGTCGTTTTTGTTGATATTCGCTTACCAGCACCTTTGAAAACCCCTTCGATGACCTCAACTCGGATATTTCGTGAGCTTAAATGATTCACGCCTTCGTAATCATAATCAAAATGTACAAAACGGATACATAATGACGATTAATTCTTGACAACTAGAATTTAATTTCACTCGAGCCATATTATTGTACATTTAAGAACACAAGTAAAACATTGGAGAGTACTTTTTCGGTCTTCAAATCGCTTCCATTACGTAATTGGCGAATTGTATCACCCTTCGAGGGTTTCATTTGCCTTTCTGGCCAATTTACCTCGTCGTTGTTTTTTCGTTTATTCGGCACGGCTCGCGTTTGTTCCTTATGTCCACCCGGGCAGTGATTCTTAAATCGAATTTGCCTTTTTTAATCGTTATTTTGTTTATTCATAGGAACTAATTCAGCGCTTTATATTGAATCATTTATGTTTGTTGTCAATTTTAATACTGAAAGTTTTGGTCCTCGCAACCTTAATAAGGTGAATACGATTTTAATTGTTATCAATATATTCTTACCATCTTGTTATGAATCATTTTAAGCGCCTCACAAAACACTAATTAGCTAAAGTGCACATATTTTGGAGAGGAAATTAACAGTAAAAGTAAATAATGCGCTATTTATTGAATCTAGTTTTATTATAATAACGGAGTCTGTTTAGTCAGTCGCATAGACGTCTCTTACTAGAAAGTATTTTGGGTCTCTTTTTCCGGTCATGTGAAGTATAAACCTATCGCAAACTCAACTGTCTGGTTAAAAGTGATTGAGTAGCACCTCCTCTCTCAATTAGATGACACGCTTAAAACTGCGAATGACCCGTTTTGATAGCTTATAAATCAAATCAAAGCACTCTGGACACACCCTCAACTCTTCACTTGATGCCGGAGGGAAAGCCGTCAAGGGAGTTTTCTTGGACTTCTCCTCTGCTTCGAACACTATCTCACGCTCCCGCATTCTTTCTCAACTATGTGAAGATGGCGTTGAAGGATGGTTGATTAATTGGCTTCATAACTATTTTTTTCTAATCGACGTCAACATGTACAAATATATAGGCCTCTCTTTTTGCTGGACAATATTGATTTACAATACCTTAGTACTTTTACACACTTATTCCGATCTTACCAAATATATTTGAGTTATCCGATTGCAACAACTCTAAACAATGCTTGAAAATGCTGATTGAACCATCGAATAATATATAGCGGCCATTCTAAACTCCAATTCATAACGCACACCAAAATACCTTAGAACCTTTAAAATTAACCAACATTCACCGCTTACAAACGAATCCAAATTGTTTGAGCAAGCTGCTTCGTCATTTTATGGCACATTGTGAGCTCTATCGCCTAGAGGTGAGCTCTTTCGCAGTCAATGAAGTTATGCTCACTGGGTGAATACAAATAGCCAGGTGATCAATTATTATAATTTGCACGGGAACCTGCTTGTCCGTAAAGAATTAAAAGTTGTGACAAACATCAAGCAGTTTAAGGTCGTTACTTCCTTGTTTAGCGTCGCAAATTGGAACAGAGGGTAGATTCTTGAGAAACTATAGCAATTTTGAGCGAAACTCGGATTCGTCCTTATACGTGTTTTGACTACTACCAACTTATAAGTAGCGTGAAAGAAGGCAGATTTGGTAATATGCTCGCTGTGTGGTCTCGACATTTATCCTTGATCATTAAACAATTTGAGACAGCAATTTTCCTGTCTTAGTAAATGACTGTGCGGCACCCCAGAATCTGAATTGTCTGAGAAAGCTGCTTCGGCGTTGTATGTCATATCGTGTGCTCTATCGCCTAGAGGTGTTCCAGGTGATCCGTTATTTATATTTTTACGGGAACCTGCTTGTCCATACACATTTAAAAGTTGACAGCGCTATCTACGAAGTGCCCCGACATCGAAACCATATGATTTGAAAAAAATAATTTAAATAATGGCCGATAATTTCTCCACTATTATTATATAATTTATTAATGAAGGCGTCTATCTACGAAGAGTTTTTGGCGATCAAATTGCTTCGAATTTTAAAGGAACCCCAACGGGAATCATCAACAATATTTTCATCCGAAGCATCAAAAGCAGCATCTTCCCCCTCAACTGGAGAAAACGAACAAATACATTTAAATACAGAACGTTTTGTTTCTCGAGAACTTAATCCATCGAATACAATTGTTATTTATATTTTCGAACCCTCTCGTTCTAAATGAGTTTTGTACGGGTCTTACATACATTCAATGCCCTCAACTCGGATATTTCGTAAGTTGAAATCATTAACGTCTTGGCAATCATAATCAAAATGCACAAAAGGGGTTACCTAATGAGGCTTTATTTTTAATTTTACTCGAGCCATATTATTTTACATTAAGGAAAACTACTACAACATTGGAGAGTACTTCTTCGGTCTACCAATCGCTTCCATTACGTAATTGGCGAATTTTATCTCCCTTCGAGGGTTTCATTTGCCTTTCTAGCTGATTTACCTCGTCGTTGTTTTTTCGTTTATTCGGCACGGCTCGCGTTTGTTCCTTATGTCCACCCGGGCAGTGATTCTTAAATCGAATTTGCCTTTTTTAATCGTTATTTTGTTTATTCATGATAACGTATTCTTCATATATAATCCCTTTATCTGGAATCATTTTAATACTAAAAGTTTTGGTCCTCGCAACCTAAATAAAGTGAATACAATTTTTATTAATATATCTCGTTATGAATCAATTTTAGCGCCTCGAAAACACCACTTAGATAAAGGGCGCATATATTGGAGAGGAAATGAACAGTTAGAGAAAATAATGCGCTATTTATTAAATCTAGATTTATTATAATAAAGGAGTCTGTGTAGTAATTGCTTATGTATGCGTTCAGGTCTATGTCCAATTCTATCCCTGCATCTTGCATCCATGATGTGCATTGTCGATTTCAATGGTTACTTTTTTGTTCTTCGTTATCCTAATAAGGACCTTAGCCTCAAGTTGACAAAACCCGGTTGTCCGCTGGAGTCACTTAGGACAAATTCGACATCACCATTTATAGAAGTATTCAGTATGCTGCCATTTCAAAGGAATTCGTTAAAAAGGCGAACGTGAAGATTCCGTGACACCGCAGCATGTGAACAGTTGAAGTTGGCAACCCCGATAACGTTAAGCACCTGCCAGGCTTTTCCCTAGAGCGTGTCTTGACAGACGTCCTGTTGCAGGCAATTTTTCAGTTAATCAATCTCTTGAGACGGGAAGAATTCGAATTGCACGGAAATCGCCGGAGTGAATTCGAGTTCGTTTGAGAACCTCAAACATCCGAAAAGATGATGACTACCTTTTTGAAACCCGGAATTCAGAAAAAAATGCAGCAATTTAAGTGCTAAGCAGAAAGGCATACGAAGTTTGTGTCTCGAAACACGCGCAACTACCCGAACCTGTTTCGACTGGTTGATAATTTAAAAACTGGCACCACCATCGTCGTCTCACCGCCCTTGAAAATGTGTTTTGTTTACCTCCGATACCTTATATTTCCAGAGAAAATTCATTTAATATAGGTTTCAAAAACTGAATTTAATGGGACAATTCACAATTATTGATTTCATTTTTATATAAGTACAATTAATTTATTAAAATTTGAATAATGCACATGTTTCTTCTAGAGCCTACATTCTGAGAGAAAATTGAAAACAAAATTGACATTTTATTTCGATTTAAGAATTTGGCCTTTAATCTACCGTACAGATGCATGTAAATAACGCGAACCGTTCCGTTTGTATTGCTGGATACGCTTGCAAAATTACAGTATGCTCCAAGATAGATATATACTTGAAAGTCCCTTCTCCGACAATTACATCGTGCAGGTCTGTTGAGGATTATGATGCGATTCTTTTGATATAATTTTTCTCTTGCCATCGTCATCACCAAAATACATGACATAAATATTTTTTATCGATTTTTCTCGGGATGAATCCATTTAAGCGCGTCCAAAATGCACACCATTTAGCAAAAAAGCACATATTCTAGAGAGGAAATTTACAGTAAAACTAAATCATTATAAGATTTTAAAAGCAAATAAATGCGGTTTATGTACTATTTATAAAGTCTCTGGCACGCAACTGGATTCCAGTAAGAAGCGCGCTCTGTTGCGAAGGATATTTTCGACGATAACCGTGGCAAGAGAACGATTATATCAAAAGAATCGCCTCATAAATCTCAACAGTTTGACTTGAAGAAGCTGCAAATCGCCCGAGTCGAGACTTGCAGCAGACGTTTCTCATTTCACGTTACTTTCTCCACATTTCGACTTGAATTATTTAAACTGCTAGGAAAAGGATGCGTACAGCGGGTTTTCCTTTTATTCCACAGAAGAGGGAAGAAGCTCCTGTTGATGATTATAATGTTTACTATGATAGTTGCGTCAAGGTTAATGTGGAAAAATCAAAAAAACGTGTCGGTAAATGTGTATTATTTACAGTTACGAATATATGGGCCTCTCTTTTTGCTGGCAAATATTGATTTGCAAAACTTTGTAACTTTTACGCACTGATTCCAACTTGCTGAATATATTTGTGTTATTCGATTGCAACAACTCTTAACAATGCTAGCAAATTCTGTTTGAACCATCGCAGGATATAAAGTTTGGTAAGCGCGTTAAAGCGGCCATTGGAAGGTCCAATTCATAACGCACACCAAAATACCTTTTTTCGATAAATTTTTCGAGCTTTTCCAATTCACACCAATAACCCGCATACAAACGAATCTGAATGGTGTATAGCACATTGTGAGACTTATCGCCTAGAGGTCGCGAATTTGAACAGAAAGTAGATTCCTGAGAAACTATAGCAATTTTGAGCGAAAATCGGATTGGTCTTTACTCCGGGTTTTGACTACTACCCACCTATAAGTAGCGTGGAACAAGGCAGATTTGGTTATAAGTCCTTAGTGACTCAATCGGACACCCGGGTTTTGTCAACGCGAGGCTAAGGTCCTTATTAACGTCACGAAGAACAAAAACATAGTAATTAACATTGTACAATGCACATCATAAATGCAAGATGCATGGATAAAAGTGTACATAGAGCTGAAGACATACATTCGCAATTACTACACAGACTCCGTTGTTAAAATAAATCTAGATTGAATAAATGGCGCATGATTTTATTTTAATTTTCATTTCAAAATTACGAAATCGACCCGTAAAAACTGATTTAGAACGAAAGGATTCGAGACTATTAATAAAATTGTATTCAATTGATTTAGTTCTCAAAAAACAAAACTTCCTGCATTTAAATATATTAAAAATGCTGATTGAACCAACATTGGAAAGATCTCTCGCTTGATTTCTTGCGCTCCTCAATTTGCATTAAGTTTACATTTTTGGCATGATGAAAACGGTTGTCAAGCCGATAATGATTTCAGTTCACGAAATTTCCGGGTGCAGATTGTTTTAAACGAAAAAAAGCAATTGAATTGGTTGATTTTAAGAAGAAGAAATAGTATCCGACATTAATGGAGGTTTAAAAATATATATTTTTAAAAATATTCCAGTCATAATTTTCAATGAAATTAAAAAAAGTTATTGTTTCATAAACTTTACCAAACAACAGCTTGGAACACTACATTTATGAGCCATTGGCCTGTGATAACACAGGCAGAAGGGCATATAAAATTACATACATTCCCGATTATCACAATGATTAAATCTCACTAACACCATAAAATCCAAGTCAATTCAGCTACGTTCAAAAACAATAAATCTTTATTCACGGTGGGAATCGAACACGATTTTGTTATATAAAGACGGGTTTAGGGGTCTCATAGTGGTTGCGTTGTAACATCGTTGATAAGGCCATCGTGAAACCGATGGAGGGCATCAGGGCTAAATCGATAATTGAAATAGTTTAATTCGTCGGAGTACTGCTATCAAATCATGCATATATATGAAAAACCTTACTGTGCTAATGGTTTGAAAGACCTGTGTCAAAATTAGGTTGTTCCGGCGTAGTGGAGTTTGTCGTTTGCGTGCTGTTGACCGCGGTTTCCGTCGTTGTTGATTGTTGAGATGAACGCGATACCCGGTTTTACGATTGGTGTGTCTTGCTCTTCGATTTTGAAACTAGACGCGCATGATATGCGCTTTTCTCTTTCCTTTGACAAGAACTGATCAATAAAGAATTCGTATATCAATAAATCTAAGTGCACTGCCAAGTATGTCGGCCGGGTGGTTTTGGAGAATTCTAGGTTGATATCAACCGACAGAATATCGTTTCAGAAAGCCGAGGCTGTCAGTTCAACTAGAGTGTGTGTCTAACTGTCTTGGTTTGTCACTCTTATAGACGTCATTCGGTAAAACGTTTTGTAACTGTATTTGTATCAAATAGACAATGTTTTTTGTTGAATAAATAATATCCACAGCAAAAACCTAGACTTCTTCGTGGTTCAGTGGTACCTCATTTCAGCCGCGAACGATTAGTCTGTGTGATGTCTACGTTAAGTAAATTCCCCAAAATGTAACGCGGATCTAACCAACACCACAACGGAGTTTTGGATGTAGATAGGGGTTTCGTTTAAGCATCGTTTAAAAACCTAAAAGCCAGACACCCCAATCTTCACCGGGTATCGCCGTCATCTCAAAATAAACAACGACGACATACACTATCAACAGCAACAAAAACAACAACAACACTAATACACCAAACTCCGTGACGACGGATGCACTCAACTCGGATATTAAGTGAACTGAAATCATTTACGCCTTTGCCATCATAATCAAAATGTACAAAACGGAAACCTAAAGAGGATTCAAATCCGAGGTGAAGTCCAAGAAAACTCCCTTGACGGATTTCGTTCCAACATCCAATGGAGTGTGTGTGAAAAAGGTTCCGACTGCGTCTTGTGCTTCTATTTACTTTATAAGCAAACTGGAGTTTTCATCGTGTCCTCCAATTTAGAGAGGAGCTGTTTCTCCATAACTTTCAACCAGACTGATTTGTTTGTAATAGGTTTAAACTGCGCAGGCGAAGCTGGAATATTCGCTGGTTTCGGAAAAGGTGTTATAGCGACATCTCTCCATTCTGAAAAAAAGGAGCATTCTCCTTTCGAATTATTGACGAGTCGGGTTTCAATCGGAAAGACCCCGTACAGACCAGTCGCTCTGGATCTCTTGAGGCCAGCCAAAATTTTGGAGATGATTCGTGAGCAGGTAGGAAAGCGCTTGGATTAAGGGATCGTTCGTGAGGCATCGCGAAATGGTCAGCGGATTTTAAGATAAAGCATCATTCAGAGCATCAAGATCTAGGGCACCACTTAGTAGACATGAGATGCGGGTTCCCTTCAATCTATTTAGATTTTTCGAGAATTCGCCGGACCGATGTTCGGAACAGGTAATATTCAAAAATCTGATAAAGGCGATTTACCTCAGCTGTGATCATGATTAAAATTGGTTTTATTTCTGGATACCTGTTCTGGCGGAAGAGCCGTTCCTTCATTTGCCTACGATTTGTAAATAAATTGAGATGATACAACGTTAGTGGGCAGTGGGTATCCGCCAGCGGTTTCACGATGGCCTTATCAACAAGGTTACGACGCAACCCCTTTGAAAACGCCTAAACTCTTCTTTTTATAACAAAATCGTGTTCGATTCCCACCGCGAATATTTTTTTTGTTTTTGAACATAGCTGAGTTGAAATGAATTTGGTGGTGTTGGTGAGATTTAATAATTGTGTAAATAGGGCTTTTTTGAACAGTTATATGCCCTTCTGCCTGTGTTATCACATGTTATTTTCCATGAAAACTCAGAAAAACCTATTTTTGTTGTTGTTTGGTAAATTTTATGGAACATTTATTTTTTTTAAATTTCATTGAAAATAATGACTGGAATATTTTATAAAAAAGGAATATCTTTAAACCTCCATTAATGTCGGATACGATTTCTTCACCTTATAATCAAGCAATTCAATTGTTTTTTTCCGTTTTAAACAATCTGCATCCGCATGATTCGTGAATTTAAATCATTCACGGCTTGACAAACGTTTTCATGATGCTGAAAATAAAAATTTATTTTTGTTATTTTCAAAAGTCTGTTTTCTTGCGAGTGATCATTACGAGCCCGTCTTCGGTAAATTTCGTTACCCCTGTTTCTTAGTTCGCCTGTTCAGGAGACCTGGAGTCAACTTAAACCGCTAAAAATAACAATCTCTACGCTTGTTTAATTCCCTTAATTGTACATTGTTCCCCCGTGATTTTTACAGGCCTCAAATGTTGAATTTTAACCCTTCGTAGGCTTTAAAAAAATTGTTTGTGGCCTGCTTGTGTTCTTAATCCAAGAGATTATCATTAAAAGCCGCTTGACTAGTAGTAAACGCTTCGATGCTACGATGAATCCTCCCATCCCCTCTATTTAAATTTGCCAAAATGCAAATCTACCCACAAGAACGGCGGCATATCACAATTCGGTCATTTCTTACTTGTCCCGATTTTTTGTTTCACCTGAGCACGTAAAGCAGGAAATAAAAAAATGCTATTGCATATGACAAAGATATATATTATAGTTTTGCAGAAAGTTTTGATCCTTGTGACCTCAATAAAGCGCTGACATTTATTGCAACTACCCGAATAATACACTACAGTTCAGTGGAAATATAATTTCCGTGTGAATAACCGAACCATACATTTCATTATTAGAACGATTATATCGATACATGTTTAGAAATTCCTTTAATTATGGAACACGATGATAATCCATCAAGTTGAAGTCTGCGTTGAGTCGTAAAGGGTCCGCGTTTTTGATAAATAATGTATCAATTTGTGCACACGAACGTATTGATCGGGTAATGGCAAGGTCGAATCAAGAGGCCAATGACAAGGCGTAGATGAATTGGATTGTTTGTGTTTCATATATAATCTGACTATGACATATGTTTCTGCCACCTTTGGTGAATTGAAGTATAGATTTGGCAAACGTGAAACAATATCCAGCGTTTATTGACGTAGTGAACAATAACCAAGAAATAAATGTCTTTATTTTTCTGCTTGATTGTTGCTTATTAGAATCGTGTTGATAACCAACGGGGCTTCATTTGTTTACTTGTCTGTGCGTCGGATGTTTCGATGTTCAATTAGCGACCCGATTCCGGGTGAATCAAGTGAAGAAAACGTCACAAATGTGCGCCATGACAACGAATATACACACCGAAACAATGATGGAGAATAGATAAGACGTTCTATCCATTGTTTAGAAAGCTCTGGTTCATTTTTGACCATACCCTTGACATGTTGGTTTTTTTAAATTGTTAAAGGGAAATAGAAAATTGGCAATCGCTTCTTTCTAAACCGTCATCAAACGTACTGCGGTAAAATTTAGCAATTGCATCGATATTTTATTAACATATTATTGATTACATTTATCCGTTCAATTAACAATTCAATGAATGGATGTTGTGGCATCATGTATTTGGTGTTCCATCAAAACATGCTTACCCTCTCCAAAAAATTGTAAGTTGTTGGTAATGAAGGCCGAGTTCGCGTCGAAACTATATATCCATTTCGCGTTTTTATAATATTTGTTTAGCGATCCGGAAACCTTCTATTCTAAATGGACTCTGGGCCATCTTTTTTCATGTCTTTAAATCGAAGCCTTTCTAAGTCTAAACATTTGGAAATCAAGCCCCCCCAAAAAATCTTACCATATTATGTTACTAAAGCAATTAATTTGCAATAAAACCTTCAAGCTTCGAAACCAATTTTTATAAATTGCAATACTTTGTTCTTGGCGATATAAGGAAGCGTACTTTAGCGTGGGTCCTGCGACAAGTTGAATTAGCTTGAGGAAAAGACAATGACGCATCTTTGTAACTTGGTACAGACGCTGTCAGGCTAGGTTCGAGAGGCGAATCTTTCGCAGTCGAGCGCGTTCCGCAATTCAGCTGAGGATCAAGCGGACACCAAGGTGCGGGAGTTAAACAATTTTGCATGACAGACCCCGCGACGACCAGACGTGATACTTCTCCCCGAAACTTCATGGACTTCAACCAAAACAATATATCTTCGTCAATTTCGTGTAGCGATGGATACATATATACGTTTCATTTGAATTTTTATCCATACGATGTGACACAATGTTGTCTGGAATCTGAATATAAGCTCATGAATATGATTAACATTTTAGTATTACCGTTGCGAAGCGGATTATATTTTCGACCGACTGACGAACATAACTCTTTTATTCTATCACTCACGATTGTCCATGATGCTCTAAGATTTTCTGTGAATATTTATTGAAAAGACACAGAATCGGCATAAACCATTATTCTTGCATTCCAGTGACTCCATCGCCCTGTGCGAGATTTAACAACAGGTTGAATAAATGCAAGCAATAGCGTCAAAGGGATGACTAATTCAAAGACGGAAGATTCTTCAATATGCAGAGCAATTACATACTCTATGTTTCGCCTTGCTGTGAGCGACAGAAATAATAGATGGAAACCAATAGATGCACGTTTCGATTGGATTAGCAGTAGATTGTTATTTTACGGCTTAATCTTTGATTTAATACGAGGTTTCCGGCATTCACCATGAATCGGTTTTTCAACCAAAATCTCTCCGGGAAGGACGAATTGTTTAGAAACGTTCCTTATCGTTCCGTTTCAAGCCACTGAAATAATGGCAATCCGCACGCGTGTTTTTTTCCGATTCCAGGTTGAGTGATCTAACAACCTTGCTCCTCTCGCTCATATTTCGCGCCGACGTCGATGTGATGATTGAGCTGGTGCGTTTAAAACGCTACCATCAAAAGGGTTCAGCCCAACCCAAACTTCTCGAAGGATACATACTTAGCCCATGAAGCTCTTATTTTCTTCTTCAATTTTAATTTCCCGCATTACTTAAAATAGAATGCATCAGTGTTGGTAGGGATTCGACCACTTTAGAATCCCGCTTGTTCCCTAATCCATTATTTTCCACATAAAAATAATATTAATAAAACGCCTGGTGTTTTGCTTAAAATCGAAATCAAGGTTTTTAATGTGTGCTTTTATACTGAATTTGCATGCAAAGATGGTAAATGTTATACAAAAAATCTTACGAAACTTCGATGAGGGCGGGTTTTCCCGCTGTTTTGGTGGACCTTTGATAGACGGCGGAATTGTTGAGTTTGCATTTCTGAATCTTTAGTCAAAAACTCTGACAATTTAAATGTTTGAAATATATGTATAACGATCTTCTCTTTAAAACAGAGTTTTTCATAGTTTTTCTTTTGAAAACATACAACACCGCAAATGGCTTCGATTTTTGTATATCTTTGAGATATAATTTAATTTGAGTTAATTTAATTAACTATGCTTGCTAACTTTAGAAAATGAATAGCTTGCACTCTTAATCTATTATAAAATATCACCATCGTTTCTGGTTGTAATTATGTGTAGACATCTCCGTGAGTCTCAGAAATGTCATGTGCAACTCGATGTGTCGGTGATAGCTCCGCTCGTGATTTATCCTCGCACATAATAAAAAAAATTAATAGCCAAATAAACTATGTCACCCGCCGAGAATGCTCTTTCATTAAATAGAATACAGTTTGTATAATTGTGTTGCTATCGGATCTAAATGCAGGGTCAAACAATCAGCTTTTGGTTATCAGCGACATCCTCGTATAATAGGGTAAAGCCGATTGAATTTCACACGCCAAAACGACTTATACTATTGACAATTGCCAGGTGTTATCGCCGCATTTTTTTTGCCATCGTGCATATTGAATTTCGTTTCTACACACAGTGAGTCGAATATCATGGGCGTTATCTGTTTTTGTATAACTTGAAGTGTGTTAACAAATGCGCGTAAAAACGTGAATGCGATGTGAAAATTAAACGAAACGCAATGAAAAAAGCGTCGGCAGCGACCTTAGCCTTAAAACGAAAAGAGTTAAATCTAAGACGTTGTAAACGGCCGCCCAGGGTACGAATATAGTTGTGGATGGGGTTTTTGAGCGCAAAAATACGACAATATGGCATCGTCCAAAAAAATTGATTCTTCTAGACGCATTAGGCTTAGACTCCTCAACTGTGTGTCGCATCTCAAAAGGTGAACCCGAATTTCGGAAAAACCTAAGTACTCCCAGACTTGTTTTTCTTTTTGATTGGTTTCAGTTTCTCAAAACATTTTAGGATGTTTGATCTTCAGTCACTGGCATGTGGCAACAACTTTTGCCGTTAGCGGTGTCTTTAGCCGAGACCCGATTACAAAGGGTTCAATAATGTCCATTCTGTTTGATCGAAGCTGATGCCAGTAGTTTCGTTTTGAATAAAAGTTAACCAAGAGATCAACATCCAGCCAAAATACAATCGGGCAGCCTCGACCATATGTTTCCGATCAAGAGAACAATCAAATTATGCAGAAAGCTGAAGATCAAGAGCCAGTCCAAATACTATCGGACAGCCTAGAAATAGGGCCACCAGAATAACCTCGATCAAATTGAAAACCACTAAAATTACTAAAATATGCTCCTGTATCTGAACCTGCACCTGACGCCTTAAGAGGCTCTTTCTTCAGTCAAAGTGCAACATTGAAAAGAAGATCATAGTAAAAATGACCGGATGAACAGTTTAATCTTCTGTGTCAGGTTTCATAGATAATTCCGACTTCCGGTTGGAAATTATAATGCTCCAATGAAGCGGTACATGACGATTTCATTTCGAGTTCCCATATCAATCAATAAATCAAATGACGACAAACTATGTGACATTAAATTTAATTCGTCCACCTATCTACACTGACCCCTCTATAATGTCAGTTAAAGAACAACTGGGATATATTTAAGCATTAATTTTACAAGTTGTCAACGAAAGTATTATACACCGAAATGGGATCCATTGGGGAGTCAATGTGGAAAGACGTCTACAAACAATGCCGCCAACGTTCTAATATATAAGTCCTCAGCAGTTTACGCTTATCTCATGGAAAAGATTATTTACGAGGCAACTGTTTCGACAAAAACTCAACACCGTTCTGTCCTACGCGCCTGAAAGCCAAAGAAACTATGGGGTACAGTTCGAAAGGTCTTTGTGCCTGGTTTGTGTCCTGGTAGCAACGTGTCTGTTTGAAAGATTTTGCCGATTTAGATGCAGGACAATTGGCTAATAGTTGAATTGGTGGTATTTAATGTGGCAATGGTTGATAGTTGACGCGGGTTACCCTGAGTGACCTCTCAGATATGTGTGGCTTCGTCTAGACATTAAGGATGAACATGCGGGTAATTTATTAAGTAACTATAAAAGAATAAATGAGTTTTCCTTGTTCCGCAACAGTATTAAAATGCGTGGTGACAAAACGGGTTGGTGTATTTGCACGTTTACTCGCAATGATTGGGTTATGACAAAGTCCAATCGATAGCTGATACACGTTTGCGCGTTATAAATTATCAGCTGGTTAAAATCCGTTGCAAAAAGAAATTTTTCTTTTAAGTCTGATTACGATATAAATATTGCAATTAGCATATCCAGTAGAAAGGCTGCTCTATGACAAGCACAACTACGAAGGATGTGATTGAAAGCTATCGACATAAATACATGTCATACATGTAGTGTCCTCGTCTTCGAAAAAACAGCTTTGAGACGGAAGACCGGGATGTTTTTTGCTGGATATTTGATAAATAAAAAAAGCACGCAATCATTAGGTTGCAATTATGTTACGAAATGGGACGATATCAGCATGGCATCTGCGTATCTCATTAATGCTTTCTCGACAGACAACCTTCGAAATCAAAACCTTTCTACTCAAATATAATTTTCAATTAACCATCAAAAAAACGTGGATTTCTAAATCGATCCACGAGCACATTAAATTTGCCTGAACTGAAACGTAAAAGCCGTGTTCGCCGATTTCTGGTTATTAATAAAATTATTTCAGCCGTACTTGAATATTTGAGTTTTACAGAAAATACTCAACAATTGACCGTAAAAGTGTATTCTCGAAATCCCGAAAATTAAAAGATTTGAAGGAACTGCAATACAATGTAGCCGTCACAAAAGGAGTTCATATAGCATCGTTTAGCACGTTAACAAAAGAAACCACGGTTTCAACCTCTTTGTATCCAAATACGCACCTAACTTACATCGTAGCATTCATTTTGAAAGCAACAACCAAAAACGCCTGGAAAGTTTGCGTTCCTTTGTCTTGCAGATGAATAAGTCCAGATTAAGGGTTTAAGTGTTTCGTTAAACTGACGCAGACATCCGCTCGTGGTTTCTGCTTTGTTTAACGTGAGTGGATTTATTCCGCCACGTTCCGGTTGATAATGACCTTGAGCTTGTGAAGACGCTCCGTATTGTCCCGGTTGTGGTGGCCGTAGTTGTTGTTGGATTTTAGGTTGTAGTGTTTTGTTGATGATATCCTTGGGGGCTAGATTACGCTCGTGGTTGCTGTGTTGTTTTCGGTAGTGGATTTATTCCACAACGTTGTGGTTGATAATGACCTTGAGCTTGTGGAGACGCTCCGTAATGTTCCGGTTGTGGTGGCCATAGTTGTTGTGTAATTGGAGTTGTAGTGTTCTGTTTATGATATCCTTGGGGGCTGGATTCCGCTCGTTGTTGCTGCGTTGTTTTCGGTGGTGGATTTAATCCACAAGGTTTCGGTTGATAATGACCTTGAGCTTGTGGAGACGCTCCGTAATGTTCCGGTTGTAGTGGCCGTAGTTGTTGTGGATTTTGAGATGTTGAATTTTCGATCTGTGAATCCTGTTTTGTTTTCGTTGGTGACTGTTGTAATTGTGTTTTGCTTGTAGGTGAATCGTCAGATGACTTCAGCGTTTCATGGTTGGCCAAGTTTAGAGCTGACATGTTATTTATGAATTAGCTATTCAAATTCTCGTTGAATACTAGACCTGTGGACGATACTTCGATGTAACAGTAAGGGCATTGTGCGGTTCGGTCATCGGGCGTCGGCATGGAGAACGACAGAAAGTGTGTTCGAATGGCGGTTAATAAGTGATCCTGCATTCTTTAATTTGTAAACAAAATTAAAATTAGTGAGATAATATTAAACTAATCAAACACTAAAAACATGTTTTTGAATAATATAATAATATTAATGGTATTCGCTTCATTAAAGTCACTAGTACCAAATCTTCATCATAAAAGTATTCAAAAAGGAAACACTTAGTTGCAGTCATACATCGAATATTCGATTTCACGTCAGGTATTATAAGTTATGTAAACAGAAGTACCAAGTGGTTTCTTATTGGTTTATAAATATTTTGGGCATAGAGATCATCTTAAAGCCATTCAGCTTTTATCTCTGCCAGAAATACTCCTGTCTTCGCCTGTGTCGTCTCTGGTCCTCGTGGTACCAATACATCCATAACAGATCGCTCTGCCATATCGTATATACAGATATCCGGCTAGTCTACTCAGACTTTATTAATCCAGTGATGTATATTCCTTTTTATATCTATAGTTCTCATAAGTTTCCTTACATTTTACCATTTTATTCTTGCTGTAAAACACTGTTTGAATGCTCCATTGTCCTTTGCAATACTGCCGGATTCAGTTGTACTCGACTGCGCTGCAATTGAATAATCGTGAATTGTATTTGTAAGGGTCGTTTGTCGTTAAACGCGACAGGTTGTGACTCACAAACAACTAGATTGCAAACCACTAACCCACTTCCCTCTTCGACATGCTCGGGAGGACTATGCGTCCACGTTTGCTGTTTGCTTTCAAATTATGAGTTCTTTAATACTTTGTTCATAATTTAACATATCTGCGAAGGCGTTGTTTTCATAAATTTGAACTGGTAGAAGCTAGAGCTAGCATTTAAACCATTTCCCGGGAAATCTCCATTTTGTAACATTTTATCTTGCAAAATTCTGTGATAATAAATGTATGATACTCACATGTCTTTGCATATTCCGCGAAGCATAAGGTCATTTTACGGTTATTTCATGGCGGGTCGCTTATTGCTAATATAATTGCGAAGCCATTTATGTGCACAGCGAGTCTTGTTATTGGCTACGGCATTCCGTGAAAATACCAAACAGTCATCGATTCTTTGATTCGTCCAAAGTAAAGTATATAGCGGAATCCGAAGCGGAGGGCTTCAAGTTGCGTAAGCAACTTTAAATAATAGAAAACCGCTATTCGTTGCAAAATGAAGGTTAATTTTCGAAATTAATTAAATATTTGAATCTATATTTGTTGATAAAATTGATGAAAGCTACGATTTTACTCCAAGTGAGTGATATTTCTAGCCTCAATATTGATGAAGCTAAACATTGGAAAACATTGGACATTCAAAAACTATCAAAAATATGCTTCTGAGTATAAAATCGTCGTTGCACTTGAAGTCATCATTTAGTTCGCTTTCGATTTCTTGACTGCCTTAAATGCCCGAGATTAACCTTCCAATTTTAAGAAGACGACAATTAAAATTACCGATTCAACGAATGAGCCCGACTTCCGGTTCCGTTTTATTTATTTGCCATTATAATGCTCAATTTTATAGTCCTTGTTTATCCAATGAATCGGTGCTTCAGATTTCGTTTCGCATTCCTATATTCATCAATCAATCTTATATCTACTACTAGAAGATAATTCAGGTGTCAAATAAACGAATTCGTCCACCGCTAGTAACACTTAGGATTTGGATCTCCGTCAACCCTTCTGCAATTTAAGATGAAGAACTACTGCAACATATTTCAGTATCATGTTCACAAGTGGTCATCGTTTATTGGTCTGCAGTTCAAAGCTTTATGGGGCCAGCTCCATTCGTGTTAAGATAAATGTTGTCGCCTTATATGCGCTGCCATTGTCATTGTCAGGTTCGCCTTAGATCTGCAGAAATCTTTTACAAGTTTTCCAGAAACCTGCTGTCTCCTTTGTGTCCTTGTCTTTTTATTTCAGGAGAAATAATCTATAAAGACTAATGGCGTCTACCCCGTGTAATTGCCCAGTTGATTTAATGCAATTTCGAAGAGTAACACAGTAAAAATATTGCTTTTAACGCATGAGAGTCTTTTATTTAAAACTCTTGGTTCTCCTAGGACGACGTTTTACGTAATTGCATTGGCACAACTCGATTACAACCAACACGGTTATTTTAAATCCAGTTCACTTGGATTATTCAATGATGAGAAGGAAAGTTATCAATGCTATTTACTTTAAAGATGCTGGTCGCATCTGTAGACCTTAAGTAGTTATTTAAATATCTGCTATCACTACTGGCTTCGAGTAAATGAATATGAAAATATTTTTTTCGACCCTAGACTAGGCAAACTTTGCCCTCTAGCATGGCCGATATAACGAAAAATGGAACACTCAACATTTACTTATAGCGATCATTCACAGTGTTGTTACAACACATTTCATTGGATCTTCTGTGTACTTGAATTTAAAATGAACCAGAGAAGCCCTATGATTGGCTCGTACACACCAATCAGATAATACAACCGGTAATGCAAGCACACTTGCAACAGTGTACTAAAACCATGGCTTCGAGAGGTGAAAATTATGACTATCTCTGTAATTCCTGCGCGAAAATGTAAGTGTTCTTTTTTTATTATTTTTATTTTGCACGGCAGTAAGCTGCTCATAGTTGAAGGAAGATATTGCTATTTATTTACCTAGAAGAGCATTCTTGAGTAAACGTTTCTGCATCTGTGCGTTGACCCTTCGTTTGACTCCGTTTTGGCTGACGAATGAGTGTATTCTTGCATTGCAGCTTGAAGGAGCCTTACCGAGTTTCGTGTGGCCAAGTTTTTTGTCCCACTCCCCGCCTCTTTTCCCGGTCTTCTGATGCGTCGAAGGCAAAATTTACATGCCAAGTCTGTTTGGTAAGGTATCCTGCTGGGCATGCCGAACCAGATGCCGCCTTAGAAGCCACAACACTTAAGTCCCAACGGACCAATCATGTGGCATGTAGTCAATGCATGGCGGCGTCAAAGACGACAGACGTCTGCAAACACTGCCGCCAACGCCTTTGCCAGCTATGCCTCAACGAACACGTTAGTTTGGTAAGTGGCGATAAAGGTTTTGTATAGCGCGTTGTTTCCGTTTCTAAAATTGGATATCTGCATAGATTTTAAATAGCATCTACTGGAGACTCCATCGCCTCCAAAATACGAGAAAAGAACTGAAAATTCGCAGATGTGAAAATGTTCGGAAGAGACTGAATGCGGCGGTCACAAAGGCCTTTGAAGAACTAGATTTGGCAGCCAACGAGGCATTAAATAAAGCCAATGACCGAGTGAAATATACTGGATCCATGGAAATGATTCGTTTAGACGAAGCCAAGACGACTGTAATAAAACTTACTCAAGCAAGTAAGAAACTGACAAGATTATCGTGGGTGATACAAAGGAGCAATGTGAGTTTCGAGCTTAAAGATAGGTAGACAACTGTAGTTGCAATAATCAGGTACCATATTTTCTTAATAGGATCTTCAAAAAATCATGTCTTTCTTGAAATGGATCTTAAAAGTTGCAGAAGATTTTGAAAAAATGGGTGCCAAACTTCGCCAGTCCAAAAACGCTTGTCTGAAGGAGCTGTCTTTGGCTAGAGTCTTCACGACCGTAAGTTAAATTAGGGTTTCAAAAAATACCACTTGCGTACGATAACGATTTACAAGGACACGTGAGCTGGATAGACCTGAACACCTCGGATTAGGTGACGTTCATCCATTAAACGCTAATAATAAGGTAGGTTTCATCAATCACATAAAGAAATATAAATTCAAATATTTAATTAATTTAAAAAAATCACCTATTTTCCGATAACGAATAACAATTGTTTTTCTTTAAGATACATACGAAACTTGAAGACCTATACTTAGTTACATCGGATTCGGAAGTATACTTTAATCTGGACCAGTATCGAAAATCTGAACGACAAATCAAAGAATCAATGACTGTTGGGTATCGGTGAAAAGCCTGTTTCTTGGCCAAATCGCTTCAGAGGTTGGGTCAGAATGTTTTTTTCGTCTTTTAGTTCACCGAAAGAAAAGCGGCAAGTCTTGGAAAACAAAATATACGTCGGGAGTCTGCAGCCTTCCACAACAAAGGATGCATTGAACAGCTACTTCCTGGAATTTGGTGCGATCAAAAATGTTTTCTGTCCACAAAATAAGAATTTCGCTTTCGTCACTTTCGAAGAATCTACAACAGCCGAGAAGGTCCTTGCTCAAAAAATCCACAAAATTGACGATTCAAAGGTTTTCGTCAGTAGGAAAAAAAAATCAAGAAAGGCAAGAAAGGCATGGTAAGCGGCGGCTTTAAATGTATTCTCAATTCCTGAAAACGAATCTTTACCAAAATATAATTACGAGTGTAATTTTTCGAAAAAAAACAATATACATCTGACATCCCTACGTGTCTTAAAGCGTACGAAACCATTTTGTATAGTTTTAAAGGCAAAGTCTCACTGTGTTCGCTGTGGCCTAGTAGCAGCGTATATTCTCTAGAAAACTATGTTTCCAATAGATATCGCTTAAACTTCAGCATGCATACAACAACGGAATCGCGTTTCTGATTTCCGGATTCGCCGATTCTGGTGAATCTTTAAATCGTTTCGTATAAAGAATGGGCGAATAGTTGCGGTATGAAGACTTTATAAAGATAATCAAACGCACTATTATCAAGGAGGTTTAATTTCAGCCACAAAAGAATAGGGGGAATTAGAGACGTCAAATAGTATAAGAAAATCTTTGCATTGGAGAAAAGATAAGAGGACACCGGTGTCGTCTTTGATATATATTGGTATGCATAATTTTAGCGCTGCCGAAGAATCCTCTGCAACTCTGGCTTTTGACGCCGTTGAAGGTGTCAATGTGGAATTCAAGATTCTTGGAATAAAAGGAAACACATCAGAACATGCGCTGAGGAATTACTTCTCACAATTCGGCCATTTCGTTGATACCCGCATCATGTACACGCCGCAGGGGGTTACACGCGGTTCTGGGTTTGAAAAAGATGTAAAAATGGACCGGGACCTCGTTTTTCCTCCTCATTTTGTAGGCGACTCTGTGTTGAAGGTACAGGTTCCCATCATCAAACCGAGAGCTGGTCAACAGAGGTAGGGTCTCTCCTCGGTGGGATTAATCTAAGTGACATTATGGTAGATTTGTCCTTACAGATTACTGTTCCATTAAGCTATGGTGCAGTGATTAAGGTACCTCAAGGTTATTCGAGGTTTCACCTTGTTGATTTCGTTTTATCACGAATCACTTGTTCCTTTAAAGAATTAGAAACAATAACCAAAATGGGTCGCTGTTAAATAGAAACTTTAACGGTGCGACAAGAAAAATTTGAGTTTTCTTTGTTGAATTGTTCCAGATTTCAGCCTTATACTATGGAATGCGATAAAGAAATAAATTGGCCGAGAATCGGCCAAACGTATCCTTCCAGGCCGACATCACCTTTATCTTCAGCAAGCTTCGCGTAAGAATATTGCTAAATTATACTGTATGGACAAGAAGGCAAAACCTGTGGCACCTTCATGATTTTGTGTTGAAACACTTCCCTTTATCAGTCACTCTATTACGTATAGCAGCTTCCAACCGTCTGCTAAGCCAGCATCATCCCCTTCTGCAAATTTAGTGTAAGTTTTTTAATTCGTAGTTTTGTCATCAATATGCGATCTTGTTACGACAGGAAATTCATGTTAACCGATATTGTACAACGTTGTAGCGATAGCAAGTGATGCTTTAAAACATGCGTAATTCATTGATTTTGATACATGTAGCTGTTTATATAGGTAGCGTTTCTGAAAAAAGGGAAATCAGTGTATTTAATTAAACTCGAGCTTTTGGAAAAGGTAATTGGTTTCAGAAATATTAAAATAACCGAATAACTCGAACAAAGCGCCATTTTAAGCTTGCATTCTTGCAGGACATTTTCTGGGGCGATAAACGTCTAGGCTTTCGTTTTAGCTTTATGAAAACCATCTTGCAAACATATATTCTTTGGTCCAGTTCCGAAAAGTTTCGTGAATCCGAAACGCATCGACCATGGTCTATTCACCTTCTAGGTGGCCGTGCCGTCACGACAACAAGCGAATTTGATCAGTATTTCCTAATTTTTTCCTATGTGAAACATATTTCCAGGCCGTCAAACTACAGCGCCATTATCTCCGTTGATTGTGAGGAAGAGGTTAACAACATAACGAGCATAAATCAAGACTTCGTGGATGACTCCGTGATCGTTTCTGAAACTGAAGAGAAAGTGTTATATTTGTTTACTCGATTCCTTAAACCAGTTTCATTTGACTAGAGTTTATTGCGTCGGTTTGGGAACAGGTGGCGCAATAAGCCTTTCATAGACTGCGTTGAAATGGAGCTTTACTTTCCTATTAAGAAACTCGTAAGACAAGCGTCTTGCGTATTTGTTATATTTAAAAAATTTCCGTTCCTCCGTCTCAATAACAAAGATCTCTAACAGCCAAACCGGTCCATATTTCATTGGAAAATACCCCCTTGGAAGTAAATTATCCTCAAATTATAACACAATTCTTATCAGGAAAAATTCAATTGTCGACACTATTTCTGCTGGATACATTAGTTCAGGATCGGACTATCAGAATTAGAATTACAAGAGACGTTCGATAAAATATTTTTTAATTTAAACGAAGAATTTCAGGTTCTAAGCCTACTGTGACTAAATTTATCCTTTTTTTACAGAAATAGAGCATCTTCATTGCGCATTTAATCTTACGAGTCGGTGACGGCATCCAATATTACTGAGTAATTAGTCTACCGAAACGTGGCGCTTTAGTAGTTAATTTCAATTTCCACTCTTCTAATGCGTAATTGGGTTCTTCGGGAACATTTAATTGTTCAATTGGTGCTCTGAAATGGATATTAGACTTAAGAGATTTCCACAGCTTCGCATACCAACGGTATATTAAAGCAACATAAACGTTTATGACCAAAACTGATTTTCTTTTCAAAACGATAATAAAACAGTGAATATTATTATTATTTGGAACCAATAATCTCCGTGTGGTGAACAAGGCTTGTATTTTAAATGAATGATTCGATCAAGATGAGAAATCTTTGTTAAACGATCCAACTTAACTTGTCGCGTAACTTACAATTTGAAATGTCTGTCCACAACCCTTTAACGATGTCTTTTAGGTAACATAACAGCATCAAAAAAATGACTTCAAATATAATTTAATTTTGAATTGCGTTTAAATGAAAGGCTCTCGAAACTCTAAGAACCGGAGAAGCCAGTGAGCTTCGTTCCTTTTTTAAAAGCGCTTTTGCATTTAGTTTACGGCAACAGACACGGTTGTTTGGTTGGCGAGGGAAAATCGAATAGCGTGCGCATAACAATTACCAAAGTAATCCTGCATTGGTCATTCCACTTTGAAGGACAGGCGATCTGACATTCAAATTCCCTATGGAAAGTCCACAAAATTGTAAATCCGAGTAGCAGGGCTCATAAAGAACGACGCACTTCTGTCTGAAATAGCAGTTTGCACAGGGTGATATCTTTGGTTGTTGTGTGTCGCTCAAGTTATCGGATTTCGCTCAGTTAATGTACTCATTATATTTATTCGAATTTTAGAAAGAGATGCGCTTTCAGTTAAGGCCAACGTTTCTCATCCACAAGAACTCGCTGATTGCTGAATGCCCCTTCCCCTTCAAGTGGAATACCTAGCTTATCTTTTCTAGAGGAAATAGCTTTTCAAGCTTCATATTGTTAAAAAGATCCACTATGCAAAAAATATTAATTAAGAGCCTTTTTTATCGGAAGCCTATTGGAATTCCAAGGTGCTTTATGCTGAAATAAATTGGTCGTCAGATAGTTTTAATTTGGGGGAAGGCGGCCCGATCGGTTAGCGGTCAGCATCCTCGCTCTATTGGTGGTAGAGACCTTGGTTCGACTCCAGGACACTGGGGAGGCCACGAGTAAACGTATTTACGAGAAACTTCCTGAAAAAGCCTCACGAAGCCGGTGCATCCTTTTTTTATTATTTTTGCATCAGTCGGATTTCGTCTTTAGGAATGCAACCGTTTTTGTTTCATTTTTCGTCGTTTCAGTTTTCTTCGGGCGACATCAGCAGTATCAGGGTATTCGAGAATGCCGGTATCATGCCTTTATGGGATATCGTTTCGCAATGTCAATTATTTAAACCCATGCGAAGGCTGTGCTATTTTTTTCCATCAAGAATTGCTTAGTATCGCAAAGCTTTAATTCCTGATTTGTCCACAATCGTTGATTTCACCAGAAGCGGTGAAGCAAGAACGCAAGTTAGAAATATTTATTTTGAATCTTTAATGCGGAAAGTGTCGAGCTAGTTAAGTGAACAAATAGATTTTTATAAAAAATACTATTTCAAAAATGATCAGTGAGTTAATGATCGAGGTCTATGCAAGGCGAGGACAAGTTGTAATAACCATGAAGGCGTATCGTTCTCGGACGAGCACGCAACATGCCATTTACTTTAAATGTATGATCATTGGGATATTTCCAATGGTTCACAGCCTCTCTACACATATATACGTAGTATTCGTCTCAGCATTCATATTTACATCAATTTACAGTTTCGATTATGTGGCCTGAAAGAAAAGGCTTGTGGTTTTCGCTTCATGATTTAACCTAAACCCGTTTGCCAGTAATTCAGTGCACGCGGTTCATCGAACAAAAGTATAACCAAGTGATTAAATTGATCAGTGGTCTTAAAAATCATCACTCTTCATTTAAAATAAATACAATTATCAAAGTGTATACAGCCATTTTAAATCACCAATTCTAAACGTATCCTACCGACTAAACAACGTTCCTTTTGTTTTTGGTCTGCGTTTACGAAAGGAATACATATAACAATCTCCATTTCAGTTAACTATTCCTGGATGTTTGCTATTGTCTGAAATGTTTTTGGTTTTCCAAACTCCGCAATATTCTTAAAAAAATATTTTTTCAGTGCAGTAGTCATATCTTCATCCAAAAGACCATCATTCAACGCCATTGCACTAGTTGTTCACTCATCGCTAATCTGTTTTTATGTTTGCCAACATGACGGAAATATCGCAAGAGAAAAGGCTGGAATCTGGCATCCTACAAGTCAGTCGTGATTTTAATGTGTGAGGAACGACCAACAGTCTTCGTCTACCGATTCATATAAATGCAATTTTCGATTAAAACGCCAAATTCCCCCTTATTTCCATAAATTAAAACAATTCCGAATTTTCTCAGTTCTTTGCACATTAGATGACACCTCAGTTGGGTGTGAGTTGTTGCATTGTAAATGATGTTCACCCACACTGTTTGATGTTTTCACAACGCCATCGTCAACCAATACCACATACGGCGTCTTATATTCATGGTTACCCTTAAACAGATTGTAGAAGAAAACTATCTTATTTAATTATAACTAACGTTTTAGTAAGCTTTTACATACTTTCCAATTGCTTTTGTAGTTCTTGTCTCGATTAAGAGTTTTGTTTTAAATGGAACGACAGCCGTGCTAAAGCGCGGACTTTTGGGATCGTTGGTCACGCTATCGTGAGCTTTGTGAAACCATTGATACTCCGTGTTAACTCTTTAAATTCAGGAGAAATTTTGAAGCTGATCAAGCAGAGTCCGCAAAGGATCCAGCCCAGATGGACCGTTTCATCCAGAATGTCGACTAGTGAACGTCACCGTCTCACCCCCGACCGTCAATAAGGACGATGACAAAACCCTGTCAAAGATGGCCCAACTCTGCGAAGTAGTTTCCCAACTGGTGATTTCTATGTCTGCGCTTCAGAACAAGATAGTGAATAAGGACGAGCCGTCAGTTATCCCTACCTCGGCTATGGAAAGAGAGCCGATGCCCCTTACCCCTGCTCCTGAACAAGAGCCGACGCCTTCCACGCCTGTTCATTCCCTCTCGACAATACCCTATCGATCCCGTAACTATTCGATCCTCTGACATTCATATTGTTCCTCTTTGCCCTGCAATAAACTCCTGCGTTTACACAGATACAATAATAAATATGAAAATTAGTGCTTAGCGCAAACTAAGCGCAATGATGTAAAAGAATTGTCGCATAGATTTACTTAACAAACAATAATAAATGTCGATATTAAGATCGAAAAAAATAATGCCCCAAAAAGGAAGATACTCGCGTTTACTTATATAGTCCTCAAATCCGAGGTTCTCTTTGTTTCGGTAAAATTTCGACGAGTGCGACCGTTTAAGTTGTCTAGCCTTATGCGAATGCGATTCTTACAAATGACCGCCTACATTATTTAAGTTATGTGAATAACGTCACGTAACATCTTGGTCATCAAATGGTTTATCCGAACGCGTGTTTCGGACATTTAAAGCCGTTTTTCTCAAAATTGCGCGCAACGTTTATTTTGGTGACTCATCAGTTTCAAATGGATTTACTGATAAATAAACGTACATATTCACGAAAACAGCTCCTCCAGGACTGATCATGTTTTGTCTGGACTCAAGTTTATCTAAGACAGTTCTAAAGTGCATAGCCGTTGGTCTAACGAAAATATATAGCTAAGACAACTAACCGAATGGTTTTGTCCCAAACCTTAATAAAAACGCGTCCGTGCGCGCTGAACCATTTTAATCAGGGTCACAGCTGAGTCAAATCGACTCAATTATGGTTTTGTGGATAAGCTGTACAGAGATATCGAAACCCGGCCAACTTTGAAACAATCTTCACCGATTGACGGGATACAGTCGCCCAAATCTACCAAGTTTACCACTACACCTTGATGCCCTGAATGATCTTCTGATTGCTGACAATTTTGCGGCTCCTCCCAGTGCTTTTCTACCCGCCGACGAATTCTCCGCCTCCAACAATTGGGCTGAACTCATGACCTTTTTCTGCAAGGGTCGTCTCGCAGATCAAAAACTGCATTCTAGAGGTAACAATTTCGCCTAGAAAAACATCACTCAAGTCGGAAAGGGGTTATTAGATCCGATTCATATTAAACAGACTGGCGACGTTAATTGGTGACGTCTGCATAAAATTGACCGTAACAATAAATAAATGCAACAAGCAATAACCGCTATAGCTCAAGTTGACACTTGGTGCAAATTTAATGAGCTCAAGTGCCAGATCAACAACCTCCAATCAATGTATTTGCTGAGCGTAAAACACTAGCTGCAGTAGATCAAAGGCGTTTTTACGTTATGAGTTCCGAATGCCGTTTTATATAAAACAGGTTATTCTAATGTTTACGAATTGGCACATTAGGATACGTGTCGTATTTGCATTAAAATACCATCACCATAAGCTCAAAAAATATATGTTATGAGTGGGATTCAACAGTTTAGGTGTATTAAATTCGACATTAGCATCCTTTGGGGTTTCTTTCGCTTCGTATCCATCCTCAAAAGAAGAAAAAGTCAAATTTTAATTGAGAAAATATTCTCCATCAAAGCGATAGGAGCGCCAAGCCAGTGGGCGATGAAGACAGGAGGTTTCACGTGTTGAGTTAGATTAAGTCACAGTCTACACAGATGTGAATTTGGTGAATTTCAGTGTACTGTAGCGGAGGAAAGGAATCGATATTCCGATATTTTGTCTGTAATCTGCAACCAAAGGAAGATGTTCCGTTCATAAAATGATCAGCGCAAAACTGTAAAACATTACTGTAGTTAGAGTGTTCCAAAAGAAGTTCAATGGTGTGGGGTTTTTTTGCAAGACCTCTTTGACAGTTTCCTCGATTTCACGACAGTTGTCAACTGTCTTTTT
>JAPUBX010003165.1:0-10455 GCA_028672205.1 Proteocephalus fallax
TAAATTTGTGCGAGGAAATTCACAGTAAAAAACAAATCATTGTTAGATTTAAATATCAAATCAATTCTTTCATGAACTATTTATTCAGTCTAGATTAATTATAGCAACGGAGTCTGTGTGGAAATTCCTAATGTATGTATGCAGTTCCATGTACACTTCTATCAAACTTTATGTGTGGTTAATTATAATCCTTACATTTTTTAAACAAAGCCATTCCGAATTCAGACACAAACACGCACTTTCTTGTGCACTTCGCACAAGACGTGCTATTATCGATTTTGGGTGTGATTCGAAATAATCCACAGCTTCATTCAAAGCAAAATATCACGCGGCAGGATGGCAGTGAGAAGCGCGCTATGTTTCAGAGGATAGTTGAGGTCATGCATTTTGGTAATAACCATGGCAAGGGAACAATTATATCAAAAGAAGCACCTCATAATCCTCAACAGAAAAGGGTGTGAGACCTGCGGGATGTGAGTCCTGCAAATCGCACGAATAAAGAGTTGCCAAAGAAGTTACTCATTTGACGTTACCGTCTCCAAATAGCGATTTGAATGATTTCAATTGCCTGAAAAGGATGCGTACCGCGGGGTTTCCTTTTCCTTAACAGAAGGATGAAGAAGCTCCTGTTGATGATAATAATGTTGACGATGACAGTTGCGTCGAGCGGACAAATCAAAATCCGCGTAAGCAAAGGCTTATTATTTACTATTACTATACGAATATACGCGTCTTTCTAATTGCGAGCCAATATCGATCAGCAATTGTTTGGCACTTTTACGAGCGTTTTTCAATCATACCGATTTGATCTGTTGTTTATCAACCACCATTCGCGACACAAAAGCGAACACTGAACATAAATGGTCCTGCTTATTTTTTGTTCCTCGTGACCCTCATACATTCATTTAAACAATTGTCGATAATGTCTGCACTATTACCATATAATGTATTATTGAAGGCGTCTATCTCTGAGAGTTGTGGTCGATCGAATTACTTCCAATTTTAAAGGCGACATAAACGTAATCCCCAACGGAAATCAACAACAATATTATCATCCGAAGCATAAACAGCAGCATCTTCCTCCTCCTTTTGAGGAAAAGAAAAATAACAATCGGTTGTGCCTGCGGTGCCCACCTTCCTTCTCTGGAAAACTGATGTCATTTTCGCTAGAGCATTTACGGCAGTAAAGCTTTAGTCCTCGTGAGTTCAAATGCATTATAACAATGGGGTCGATTTATTGATTGTTGTATCTCGCCATAATTCTCAATAAAAACAATAATGAAAATGAAGCGCGGTGTTTTTGAGTAGTTTTTGGTCGCTCATAGACAATATCTACGCACCACCATTGGAACCGCCTAAACATTGCCAATTTATTTTCAGATGACTCCACAACAATCACTTCTAGTCCCACAATAAAAACCAACAAGAAGGCCAACCAACAAACAAGCACAGCTAGAATGGAACAGCCATGTTGCATTGCCTACTAATGACATCATCAATGTATTTGTTAAATACTCCAACGGAACAGTGTGAGATTTATATTTGAGCCGTGTAACGGAATGTAAACAGGACGAAGTTAATCGGGTCGTTTTGCGTACGACCATATTAGAGTGTGTCTACGCGCGTGCGTACGTGCATTCGCGTGTTCTTGCTGAACTGCATGAATTAGTGCGCCCATGCGTGCGTGTTCGTGCGGTCGACTTATGTGTGGAGCCACCAATAGGATGGCCAATTTATGCGCATACTTGCGATGGCCGCTATAACGATTTTGCCAAACTCAATCAGCATTCTTCATACATTTAAATACATTTCTTGAGAAATGAATAAAGCGAAAACAATTTTTATGCATATCTTCGAACCCTCTCCTTCTGAATCAGTTTTCTACGGTGTAGCATCCATTAGATTTCGTCATCTTTAATTCATGTCATACGATTGTTGTGTTGCTGTTCGCTGACAACACCATCGGTGCCTTCAACTCGGATATTTCGTTATCTGAAATAATTCTAAACAGAGGTGTTTGCGAATTTTACATCTCAGTTTTTCATACTAACGAACACTGAAAATCAATTTTCCTGCTTAATTTTTGTTCCTTGTGACCTTTATACATTAATTAAAACAATTGTCGATGCACTATTACCGTATAATTTATTATTGAAGGCGTCAAGCCCTGAACTCCTAGACTTAAATCAACAACAATATTATCATCAAAGTCATCCTGAAAAGCATTTTCTCCATCCTCTAGAGGAAAATAAAAAATCAGTATCGGTACCTTTAAAGGGGCCTATCCTTGTCTGGACCAGTGATGCAATTTCCATCTCCATCTAAAGGCCTATTAATAAACGACTTGTAGTAGTAGTAGTAGTAGTAGTAGTAGTAGTTGGAGCAGTCGTAGCAGTATTTGTGTTTAAATAACAACAAAAAAGCACGTTAATAGGAAAGTCAAAGTAAAAATTGGTTTCCACCAACGCAGCCGATAACCGCTGCTCAATCGAGTTTGCGTGGTTTTTATCGTGCAGTAAATTAATGTGTATGTTAATAATCGTGTTTACTTACCAAAATCACCGAATCGTATGTGCTGTAACAATATTTGTAAATAGCACTGAAAAGGAACCCACTGTGTTTTTAACCAACAACCGCCTCTTTCCTCACACACACAAGATGCCTTTCGCTCTGCACAACCTTTTCCCGACGCCGAAGCAGAAGCAGCCGCTCAGCCTCCGGGCATCTCACCCCGGCCGACGAGACATCACCGCAACATACTCCTTCAATTCCACTGCGTCGGCCGACATACTCGGCAGCACAGTTTGATCTATTTAAATATGAATTTGCTAGTGACAGTTTCTTGTCTGCGGAAAGCAAAAAAACGCATATGATGGCATATATAAGGACACAACACCATTTTCAGTTTCATTTGTAATGAATTTACATTATGTGTATGGTTCCAGTGTATCTAAAACTCCGATTTGAACGTTTGAATTTAACGGCGATTCCGTGAAACCAAGGAGAAAGGTATTCATCAACCATCATTCAACGCCATCTTCACATAGTTTAGAAAGGATTCGGGATTGTGTTGAAAGAAGAGGTTAAGTACAAGAAAACTTCCTTAACAGCTTTCGCTCTGGCATCAAGTGAAGAGTGGAGGGTGTGCGAAACCGTAGCCACGGCATTTATTTGATTTATAAGAAGACTAAAACGGGTCATCGGCAGTTTAACTCGTTTTGTCCGCGTTTACTCAATACGTTTTGACTAGGTTACTAAGCTTTCTGCTGACGCCCTCACAATGGAAGCAGAGACGGGGGGGAGGACGATTATCTACAGAAAACGTTAACAAAGTATTACTCGTAGCGGGGAAGTAGTCCCTCGGACCATACCACGCAGAATATCCGCGGATAATTCAGCATCGGGCAACGATAATATTTGGGAACCGCTTGAATTCTATCCCATGGTCGTTATTAGTAGTTAATCCACTTAAAGTTGATGCGTTACTCGTCGTTAACACGAGTCATCCACGCCTTCAATGCAGAGTCTTGTTAAAAAGACACGCGTTCACTATGGATCTTATTTGAGTGGCTCGAAACGGAACGATAAGGAACGGTTCTAAACTATTCGTCATTCCAGCGTCAAACCCAGTAATAGTCGGCTTTCTTAACGTGATTGGGCCATGGGTACATGACAAGAAATGCACACCTATTCCGAAAGAGAATCAGCCCATTAAAACAAGGAATTACAATTAAGAAGAGAAGCGGATTTGTATGAGACATAAAATCGTTGATAAAATATTATCGTTTTTTTAGGATTTATCTTAATGATTTAAACCATTTGCACACCCCGTCGTTTTGCATGTTCTTCTGTGATGTCTTTTTGTCAATGAAAGTAAATACAATCATTGACATGAACATTTTGTTACTGGACGACAAACCCAGCGGAAATTCGCTGGAGCAGGGATTATCAGCCGATCACTGGGATGGCGAAACCGCATGCCCCTACAGAAATACTTTTTCTTTTACAACTACTGGTTCTTTAAAGGTAGAATTTATTTGAAAACTGTTTTCGTCAAATCAATCAAATCTTTGCAATCCGATTGTTTTCGTATGAAATATGTAAGCTATACCGTTCAATACCTACTAGAACGGCGGTATATTGCTATTTGGTGATTCCTTAGTTGTCCCGACTTTATAAGTTTAACAAGAGCAGTTGAAGCAGGAACTGAAATCAAAATTTCGTAACCAGTACTTTTTATACTGTGTTGTATTTTGCTAAACGTTTTGGTCCTCGTTACCTCAATAAAGCCACTGCAATTATTATTACGGCATTAATTAGTGCATGAAACGCGTTTATTTGATTTTTAAATATAATTCTGATTTACGTTAACTGTTAATTTCCTCTCCAATTTTCAATTGCAAAGAATAATAAGGTGGATTTCACATGCAAATTTTAAAATAAATTGCGCGATGTTTTCAAAATTAATTAAAACTTAACTCTTTAAATAACCGATTGGCTGTCGTCATCTTTAATTAAACTCATACGATGTTTGTGTTGCTTTTAGCTTTCAACCCTCTCGAAAACCTCAATTCGGATATTTCGTGAACTGAAATCATTTACGCCTTCTAATCATAATCAAAATGTACAAAATCACTTGTTTATAAGGCTTCATTTTTGGCAACAGAAATTAAATTATATTCGATACATATTATGGAAATAGCAGCAATATAACATTTACTCTGTGTTACTTGTCGTAAAATGGTCTACCAATGATATAAAATTAGTGGTAGCTACAAAATAATTAAATGGAATCTTAAGACATATCCATGAGTGATGTTAATCTAAACAGGACGAGGTTCATCCGGAAGTTCGATAGAATACATTTTCGAGTGTGCCTATGCGCGTGCGCGCAATCATGCTGCGTGAATGCGCCCATTCGTGCGTGTTAGGACGGCCGACTTATGTGTTGGGCAGCCAATATGAAGTCAGTTTTTGGTCGAACAAAATTTATTGGTTATTGGCCACAAATGCTACCACAGCACCCATGGCCAACAGCAATAATAACAACAGCATTAATACAACAAACTCCGCTACGCCGGAACAACCCAATTTTTAAAAAGGTCTTTACAACGATGAGCCCAGTAAGGTTTCCAATACATATATCCATGATTTGATAGCGAGACGCCGACGAATTTAACTATTTTCATTCCTGATTTAGACCCGATGCTCTCCAACGGTATCACGATAGCCTTATCAACGTTGCTTCAACGGCACTCTAATAAACACACCTAACATTGGCGAAACATGTTTCATTCCAGCTAATGCACTGAATAAAGTTTTCCTATTTTTGTACACAGCTTCGATGTGGGTAAGATTTTCACAAGACCCGCGTGACACATCGATGCAATTGCTAAATTTTACCGCATTGCGTAAGATGACGGTTTAGAAAGAAGCGATTGCCAATTTTCTATTTCCCTTTAACAATTTAAAAAAACCAACATGTCGAGGGTATGGTTTAAAATGAACCATAGCTTTCTCAACAATGGATAGAACGTCTTATCTATTCTCCATCATTGTTTCGGTGTGTATATTCGTTTTCATGGCGCACATTTGTGACGTTTTCTTCACTTGATTCACCCGGGATCGGGTCGCTAATTAAATATCGAAAAATCTCACGCACAGACCGGTAAACAAATGAAGCCCCGTTGGTTATCAACACGATTCTAATAAACAACAATCAAGCAGAAAAATAAAGACATTAATTTCTCGGTTATTGTTCACTACGTCAACAAACGTTGGGCATTGTTTAACGTTTGCCAAATCTATACTTCAATTCACCAAAGGTGGCAGAAACATATGTCATAGTCAGATTATTTATGAAACACACACAATCCAATTCATCTACGCCTTGTCATTGGCCTCTTGATTCGACCTTGCCATTACCCGATCAATACGTTCGTGTGCACAAATTGATACATTATTTATCAAAAACGCGGACCCTTTACGACTCAACGCAGACTTCAACTTGATAGATTATCATCGTGTTCCATAATTAAAGGAATTTCTAAACATATATCGATATAATTGTTCTAATCATTAAATGTATGGTTCGGTTATTAACACGGAAATTGTATTTCCACGGAACTCTAGTGTATTATTCGGGTAAGTGTAATAAATGTAAGCGCTTTGTTGAGGTCACGAGGATCAAAACTTTCTGCAAAACTATCATATATATCTATGTCATATGCAATAGCATTCTTTTATTTCCTGCTTAACGTATTCAGGTGAAACAAGAAATCGGGACAAGTAAGAAATGACCAAATTGTTATATGCCGCCGTTCTTGTTGGAAGATTTACATTTTGCAAATTTGAATACAAGGGATGGAAGGAGTCATTGAAGCATCGAAGCGTTTACCACAAGTCAAGCGGCTTTGAATGATAATCTCTTGGATTAAGAGCACAATCAGGCCACAAACCATTTTTTTAAAGCCTACGAAGGGTTAAAAATCAACATTTGAGGCCTGGAAAAATCACGGGGGAACAATGTACAATTAAGGGAATTATACAAGCGTAGAGATAGGTTTTTAAGCGGTTTAAGTTCACTCCAGGTCTCCTGAACAGGCGAACTAAGAAACAGGGGTAACGGCATTTACGGAAGACGGGCTCGTAATGATCACTCGCAAGAAAACAGACTTTTGAAAATAACAAAAAGAAACATTTTATTTTCGGCATCATGAAAACGTTTGTCAAGCCGTGAATGATTTCAATTCAGGAACTATGCGGGCGCAGAGTGTTTAAAACGGAAAAAAACAATTGAATTGCTTGATTTTAAGGTGAAGAAATCGTATCCGACATTAATGGAGGTTTAAAGATATTTTTTTTTGAAAAATATTCCAGTCATTATTTTCAATGAAATTTAAAAAAAATTACTGTTCCATAAACTTTACCAAACAACAACAAAATTAGGCTTTTCTGAGTTTTCATGGAACATTACATGTATGAGCAATTGGCCTGTGATAACACAGGCAGAAGGGCATATAAATGTTCAAGAAAACCCGATTTACACAATGGTTAAATCTAACCTACACCACTAAATTCATATCAACTCAGCTATGTTCAAAAACAAAAAAAATATTCGCGGTGGGAATCGAACACGATTTTGTTATAAAAAGAAGAGTTTAGGCGTTTTCAAAGGGGTTGCGTCGTAACCTTGTTGATAAGGCCATCGTGAAACCGCTTGCGGATACCCACTGCCCACTAACGTTGTATCATCTCAATTTATTTACAAATCGTAGGCGAATGAAGAAACGGCTCTTCCGCCAGCACATGTATCCAAAAACAAAACCAATTTTAATCATGATCACAGCTGAGGTAAATCGCCTTAATCATATTTTTGAAGATTACCTGTTCCGAACATCGGTCCGGCGAATTCTCGAAAAATCTAAATAGATTGAAAGGAACCCGCATCTCATGTCTACTAAGTGGTTCCCTTGATCTTGATGCTCTGAATGATGCTTTATCTTGAAATCCGCTGACCATTTCGCGCTGCCTCACGAACGATCTCTTAATCCAAGCGCTTTCCTACCTGCTAACGAATCATCTCCAAAATTTCGGCTGGCCTCAAGAGATCCAGAGCGACTGGTCTGTACGGGGTCTTTCTGATGGAAACCCAACTCGTCAATAAATTCGAAACGAGAATGCTCCTTTTTTTCGGAATGGAGAGATGTCGCTATACTACTTTTTCCGAAACCAGCGAATCGTTCAGCTTGACCTTCGCAGTTTGAACCTATTACAAACAAATCAGTCTGGTTGAAAGTTATGTAGAAAAAGCTCCTCTCTAAATTGGAGGACACGATGAAAACTCCAGTTTGCTTATAAAGTAAATAGAAGCACAAGTCGCAGTCGGAAGGTTTTCACACACACTCGACTTGATGTTGGGACGAAATCCGTCGAGGGAGTTTTCTTGGACTTCACCTCGGCTTTGAATCCTCTTTATATTTCCGTTTTGTACATTTTGATTATGATGGCCAAGGCGTAAATGATTTCAGTTCACTAAATATCCGAGTTGAGGGCATTCGTTCTCACGGAGTTTGTTGTATTAGTGTAGTTGTTGTTTTTGTTGCTGTTGATAGTGTATGTCGTCGTTGTTTATTTTGAGATGACGGCGATACCCGGTGAAGATTGGTGTGTCTGGCTTTTAGGTTTTTAAACGATGCTCAAACGGAACCCCTATCTACCTCCAAAACTCCGTTGTTGTTGTGTGCTTCAACGTTTAGATGCTGATTGTGCAGATATGGGTGTGCTGTGTTTGCATCGGAGGCAAAACACCAGCAATTTCTTACTCTAATTTGCTTGACCTAAATCCTCCAGTAGGAAGTGTGAGTTGTCTGGTAAAAAATACTGATTACCATTTGGTGCAATCTACAAGTTACAACTGCGTTTTTTTGATTTGCGGTGTATATATAATAAATCCAACAAAATCTCTAAAACCGCTAATAAGAGCAACTCAATTAACTCAATCTAAAAACACAAACTTTCTCAGCAAATGCAGCCCAACATCGGCAACAACAGCCAAACCTCTACAACAACAACAACAACCACCATCAGCAACAACTACAGCATCAGCTACCCAATCAATCCTAGCGTCCTCAATAGCAGCTGCAACAAGCATTTAATTATGCACAAACGACACCACATAACCAGATCAACCAGTCAACAACTCTGGGAATGACAAAACCAATAGCAGAGACAACCCTATCTTTACTATCCAACATATCCAAACCTTCACCAAAAAAGCCAACAAATGTATCTCTGAGCAGCACCGAGAGCTAACATGATGTCGTCACATAAACTCGTCCCAGTTTCAGCCCCCATCAATTCAAAGCGAAAAGGGTCCCAGACTACATACTCGGCAGCGCAAGTTCATTTATTTACGAATTCGGTGGAAAGAAAAAGGTTCATATCACCCCTATAAAGGTGATAAACTGGTTTAAAAACCGAAGAGTCAGGCACACCAATCGTAACCGGGTATCGCGGTCATCTCAACAATCAACACGACGACAAGCGGTCCAACAGCACTATTGCACAAATGCCACGACGCCGGAGCAACCCGATTTGGACACAGGTCTTTCAAAAAATCACTCTTGTAAGGTTTCTCAAATATACACATGCATGATGTTAAGACTCATACAAATTTAACTATTTTCAATCCCGATTCAGGCCCGAGTTCCTCCAACGGTTTCGCGATAGCCTCATTAACGATGCTTCAAGGGAAACCCTATCAAGAGACCTAAAAAATGAGGTACAATCCAACCTCGGAGTAGTCTATGTTTTGCTGTTGATTCTATTTATTGACCAAAATGCATTGTCTCTTTGATGGAAATTCCGTGTCAATATTGTTAATTATAACATTTCATAAAATATACCGAGACAATTGGCAGCAATAACTCGTTTACTTTGTCTTTATTACGTTTAATAGTGTTTAGTAAATCTGTATCCTCTAGGTATAATCGCCTTTTCGTTATTCCGGTTTGCTAGCTTTACATTTAAAAACCGATACTTTGGATCCCTCTGACCTTAATGAAGCGAATCTAATAATTATTAATATATTTAAACAACTAGCATACCGCAGCGCCTATATGCTATACTTCCATTTAATAACGCTACTCGCAGTTCGGGTAACTGAATATCTCCTAAAAAGAGGATGTCTTTCGCCCTCAATAACTTCTTCGCTGCAGCTCAGCCTCCCCACATCTCACGCCGGCCGAAGAGATCCGACCGTGAGGCAGAATATCGTTGTTAACGTTTTGAAATTATCGACCGCTCGAAGCAATGCTAGGGGGCTGTTCCATGCTAGCTGTGTTTTTCTTGGTTGGTCTACTTGTGTGTTTTTATTGTAGAAGCACTATTGATGGTTTTGGAGGCATCGGAAAATTTTTTAGTAATGTTAAGACGGTTGATATTGTCTATGAGTGAAGTTGTGCGGAAGTAAATGTTTATTATTTACGGATTCCTGGTAGTAGTCGTCGGCTTTGCTTTGCAATCGGTCATTAGATTGGCCAGTGTATCGGTAACCTCGCGCAATTGTGCGGCGACGGAGAATTAATCTGCTATTGCCTATACTATGTCGGCCTGCGTAGAAAATGTCGTCTTCCTCATGCGGCGAAGAACACTATTTCGTTGTTTTTTGTTCTTAATGTTTGCTAACAAGCCCCTCGATGCCCTCAACTTGGATATTTCCTGAGCTTAAATCATTCACAAACATATAAACCGCCCGATTGAAATTGAATAAAAAGAATTGAAATCAATAAACTTAGATAAAGATGCATTTTTAACGGGTAAAACGCCTCCTCATTTGCGGAAATGAAGATTCTCAAACGACCCTTCTTACGTGTAAATAAGTTATTCACTGTGTAGTAAAACATTTATATGCTTAAACTCCTTATCATCGGTTTCCGAAATTGGGCTGCTTAG